>CADDXX010000183.1:75086-103389 GCA_902810485.1 Alauda arvensis
ACACCCAAACATCTTCCAGAGACTTCATGGCATCTTCCTGAGGGGCTTGGGATGGCTTCAGTCCCTGGTTCCTGCCAGCCTGGTGGGAATGATGGAATTGYTCAGGTGGGGGAACAATCCTCTATTTGTGCTTGGCAAAGGGGAGAGGAGGTGATCACAGCAGTGTTGCAGTGCTGCATTTTCTTGAATTTCTTCTCTTTACTCTCCTCTCTGCCATTGCTCCACTCACAGCACTTTGCACTTCCACAGCTCCTTCCAGGCCTGGAAAAGRTGCTTGAGGAAATCTGTGTGCTGTGGCTTTCCTGCTGCAAGCCTGGGGTTCCAGCCTTCCTCTCTCAGAGACACCATTCCAGGCTTTCCCAGAGWGGTGGTTTGGGATCCTGACACTGCACAGGATTTGTGTAGATCTCTTATCTGTTATTAAAAAAGAAAAAAAAGAAAAAAGTGCATATAACTCCACCCTTTCTCCTTGCCTTTCCTGTTTTCTTGGAGGGTGAAAATAGGAGTTTACAGAATTCTGCGTATCTGACTTGGTTATTTATAGGTTGAAGCTGTTGGGGTTTATTTTTGAGTTCAGCTGATGGATTGTTCTTTGTTGGAGCTGTGAAAAGGATTGGGAAAATCTACAAAATATTACAAAACTGACTGAAGTGCTGATTAAGGTGTGTGCACACCCCTTCTCTGATCCCTGATTCTGTGTCCACATGAATACCTGGAGTCATGTGTTCATTAAATAGTGAATCTCAGTGTCTAAAGCAGGAGGATTTTCCCAAAGGGAAATCTGGCCCATGGTTTAGGCAGCATCAACTGCTGTGTGGAGCTCACACTGTGCTGCTGGCTTATGTAAGGAATCTGACTGTGAGCACACCTGGGGAGGCTTTCACAGGAATTTGGGGCTGGAGTTGTGCTCCTGGCAGCTCAGGCAGGGCAGGGCTGCTGCAGATCCACATTCCACCAAATCCGGGGGGTGAGTGGGTGAAATGGTCCTGCAGGAGGCTGAAGAAGGTGGGATGGGTTGTTCAGCACTGAGCTGCAGCATCTCGGTATTTGCACAGAAGGAAGATGGGCTCCCCATGAGCCCCTGGATTCTTCACCCAGAGATTCAGGGATCCGAGATAACTGAGCTGGAAATTAGGAGATAACTGACGTGAGAATTAGGAGATAATGGACTTGACAATTAGGGGATTGTCTCAAAGAGGTTACAGCCTAAAACTTTATCCTTCTCTGTCACCCCAACATTCCCTCTCTCTCTCTCCTGAAGCTGAGGTTTGCTGAGCAACCCTTAAGCCTTGGAAATTTGCCGAGCTCCAGGAATTGGTGCCTCAGGTGAATAATTTCAGGCTGTGGTTCRTGAGCTGTGCCCCTGTGCTGCCTTGGAGGCCTCTCTAAACAATAACCAAGAAAAGTGAGTCTAAATAATGGGCAGCTTAAATTCAKCTTGGAGTGATCTGTTGCCCTGTTCTTCTCTCTGTGGAAATCTGTTAGGGCTCTACAAGCCAATTTGGCTGGATAGCACGAGGTGAGGCACCTGGAATTGAGCTGCCTGCTCAGGCATGGCCATTGTGGAGCAGGCCAGCAGCTGGAAAGATCTGGAGAAAATTAAACCARCAGCTGYGTGCCTCTGGCMATKGGAGCTTTGGGGAGGGTGGCACCRGGATCAGGGAAGWGGCAACTCCAGCACCTTTTCTGCATAAAGTGACTGCAAGGGTTGTTCAGAGAGTGTCTGGTGGTGAAATTAGTACCCAAAGGCCAAGTTATTTATTTATTTTGGTGTTCATATCAAAGGAGTGGGAAGCAGGGCTGTGGGGGAAAGGAACTTGGCTGTTGAGGAAAACCAAAAAAAGATCTGAGCATCTCGGGGCATTTGAAAGAGCTGGGCTTCTCTTTTCTGACAGTCTCCTTTTAGCACAGTCTGRGGGCATCCCTTTCTGTTATCTGAGCTATCAGAATATTCAAGTTGCTGTGGATAACACAGACTTAAGTGGAAAAACAAAACTGCAAAAACACCCACCTCTGCCAGCAGATTTCAGCCTGACATCAGTSTCAGGCTGACACTTTGGATACTGAGCAGGGCTGCACAGGGAGGGAGCAGGGCTGGTGGAGCCGGCTTTGTGCTGAGCAGGAATTCTGGAAGCTCGGAGGAGCTGCAGCATCCCAGATCTTTAAATACAGTCTGACAAAATTCTCAGTGGGGAGCTCCCCCTACGCCAAAGCAGAGCCTGTGTCACCTCTGTTGTGCTCCTTCCCTCTCCATCCCTGCGGATGCTGTGGCTGCGAGGGCTTTGATGTGCAGATCCAGTGACGCATGTTTCAGTCCCTAATCACAGCCTGGATGGTTTTGGAATAGGGTGAATATTCAGGGTGAATATTCTGGGCTCCAGATTGTGCTGCGGCAAAGGCAGGAGGAGGGAGAGCAAGGGGGCAGTGGAGTGGGTGGGAGAGTTTAGGCAGGGGGGAGCAGCAAATGTCACTGGAGACCCCTCTGGGGTGGTGCCTTGCTGCTCTTGCAGCTCTGCAGTTCTCTGCTTGCAGGAATAGTCTCCAGAGTTGAGAAAAAGGACATTTCATGGTGGTTTCCCCATCCCTGCAGCACTGCCAACCTGAAGCATTCAYGGGTCCTGAGTCAGCCCTCACCACCTACCCCCAAATTATAACACTGAGGGGGAAATTGCATCTTTGTTTCAAGTAGAAGCAAAAGGAATACGTTTGTTTGGGGTTCTTTTCCCACTTGGGCTGGAGCTGTTGTGTTGKGTTTGGCTCATGTGCCTCAGTCCTGTGCTTCCCTGCCTCGGGCTTTGTTCACATCAGCTTCATGCAGACTGGTGGCACTTTAGAGAAGGGCATTAAAAATTAGCACTTGGGAAATACAGGAGGTTTAGGGGATCCATGGCTTGATCCAGGCTTCAGAATCTGTCATACCCTGAGACCCACAGGCAGAGAGTTGAGTGCTAGCAGAGCTCTGCTGGCAGCACCCTGTGCTGATAGAAGACTTGGGTAACCAGGCTGAGATTTCAGCTGCGAGGCAGAGAATTACTGAAGATCTGTGGGTTTGCTTGAGGCCCTTGATACCTTTCATGAATTAGTCAGACAGAAGTGTCAGGACTAGATGTACCACAAGGCAAGGTGCTGTGTTCAGCACTGATCCCTCTGCCTGCCTTCAGCCCCTATSTGCAGTCACTATCAGTTTTTGACCCTGAGGAGTGTGGCAGAAGTGCTGGTTTGGCATTGGGCTGTGGAKTGTCTTGCAGGGGAAGGAGAGCTCCCTGTGTTCTTGCAAATCTGTCTGTAAGGACAGGAGATGTCAGATTTTTTGACCCTTAGTGCTGTTTGTTATCTGAGCTCAGAGTTTCCACAGGACTGGCACRGCAGGGACTGAGCAGACTCTTGTTGCCCACATCCCAGAGTGTGAGGCTTTGCTCCCCCAGCACAGGAAAAGGGATTTTCCCTCACTGCTCAGTGCCCTTCTGCACCACCAGCTGATGGCTCATCTGTCTCTCACCAGCTCAGCAGCACTGAGTGGGGTTTATGTCCCACTTGTGGCTAATGGTAATTCAGAACCTCTTTTCTCTCTCTGGCAGCTTCTGATTTGGAAATGAAGCTAACAGCATTTCAGATAATTTAAAGASCCTGTATGTGAGTGTATGCCTGGTGGGAATGTGCAGCAGGTAGTTTCCCACATAAGGAAGGTTAAAGGCCTTTATGAAAGCTGGAAATTTCCTCTGCTTTCAAAACAAGCTTCTCGTCCAAAAATAGCAGCGAGCTGATAGCTTGGCTTCTCCTTATTTATTAGCAGCAGATGCTGCTGATAGAAGCAGAGTGTTGTTTGGAGGAGTGATGTGCACCAGGGCACCGAGGTACCTTGCTGATTGCTGATCCAAATCAGACACTCATCACAGGATCAGATCCACGCATCTCTTGAGGGATTCCCAGGCCTGCTCCCATTGCAGGGAGAATGCAGCAGTGACAAGCTGGTATGTGCTCTCAGCTGTCCAAATCAGCAAGGGAAAAATCCACCCAGAGAAGCTCCTGTCTTGTGTAACAATGATTAGCTCCTAGACCTRTGCAGGCAGATGTTCCCTTGTCTGCATGGGAGGGTTAGGAAGGAATTGGGACAGGGGGTGGATTTTGAGTTGTGGGACCCATCTGGGAAAATCCACATCCTCCCACTGCAGAATTGGGCAGTTTGCAGGAGTACAAAAATGAGTGAAACCAGGCTTGTGTTCCTGCACAAAGCTGCCTTTCCCCAAATGGCAGCACTGCCTGTGTAGCTGTTCCTGAGGCTGAGGTCAGGGCAGYGTTCCAGAGCTGCTGTGCTGTCACTCTCCATAAATGAACACTGAAGCGTTGGAAGCTGCTGCTGTGCTTGCTGGGGTTTTTTTGGGGGGTGATACCCACATTCTGCTCTGGGATGTTTGCCTTCCTTGGCTGCTTTTGGGAAAATGAGGGACAGAGCACTGAGGTGTGCCTTGGAGAAATTCACAGTGTGCTTTGGAGTGAGCCACAGTGTGGTAGAACTTCCTCTGCTGGCTCCTTGTCCATGGATATAGGATATTGCCATGGATATAGGATATTGCCATGGATGCAGGATATGGCCATGGATATAGGATATTGCCATGGATATAGGATATTGCCATGGATATGGGATATTGCCATGGATATAGGATAGAGTGTGGCCATGGATATAGTATATGGCCATGGATATAGGATAGAACAGGGCCATGGATATAGGATATGGCTATGGATATAGGATAGAACAGGGCCATGGATATAGGATATTGCCATGGATATAGGATATTGCCATGGATATAGGATAGAGCATGGCCATGGATATAGGATATAGGATATTGCCATGGATGCAGGATGGAGTGTGGCCATGGATATAGGATATTGCCATGGATATAGGATAGAGTGTGGCCATGGATATAGGATCGAGGAGGGCCATGGATCTACGATATGGCCATGGATATAGGATATTGCCATGGATATAGGACAGAGCAGGACCATGGATATAGGATCGAGGAGGGCCACGGATAGAGGATATGCCATGGATATAGGATAGGGCTGGGCTCTGCAGACAAGGGGACAGATCCTGCCTGGGTGCCAAGCCAAGAGCACACCTCCCATATAGTGGGATCCCCAAACCTTCCTTGTAGCCCTGTTGGATGTCCTTTGGTTTGTGACTGTTTTTGTCACTGTAATGTCATCCCTTTCCATCAACAGCATTCCTCACACTCTGTCATGTGGTTCCTGGAAAACATTTTGCAGTACAGTGGTCTTTTATTTTCCATTTCCTCCAGCTCCCTGTTTTTTTAGCTGATAAAACAAAGCACCCTCCTAAATTCTTGTAATTACAGTCATCCAAGCAGGCACATTCAAGATGGGCTTAATAAGGCCACAATGTGTCAAGCCTTTCATGGAATCATTCAGGTTAGAAAAAGCCTCYAGGTTCATCATTCCAACTTTTGTTTCTGAGAAAGAGGGAAATAAAGTCCTTTAGAACTTCAGTACAGTTTTATGACTRTTTCTGTGTAATTTGCAAAGCATTATAGCCAGGCCTGGTGGTGCCCAAAAAGGCAGAATGCAGTCGTGAAAATGGAACCAAATTATGCAATTATGCAGTTCCCTGCTGTTATCCAGCTCCTTGAAAATGAAACATCCAGGAGGAATTTTAACTTGTGGTTTTTGATGCTCTAACCTAGTTGTAGCAGGGCTATTGCAAGGCAGGAGTTAACCCACTTAATTTCCATTTGTTGTGGAGTTGGGTCTTTCCCTCTCCTGGCCAAGGTGAACCTGAACCAGAAGTGAACACTGAGCCATCAGGTGATTTATAATTTAGAAATTAAAGAGATGGGTGCACAGATAGGGTAGCAGTGATTTCATCCCAGGGATCCCATGTTCAGGACTGTGTGGTGGCACCAGAAATGAGGAAAAGGGGATGGCAGGAGCCAAACACACCTGGTTGCCCAGAGATGCCACTGCAGCTCAGGGTTCCACTGCAGCTCAGGGCTCAACTGCAGCTGTGTGGGCTGCTGGGCTTTGGGGCAGCCCCACTTCTGTCTCTTTGCGTAGCAGAGAATCTGCAAATCCACATTCAGCTCCCTGGAACCCCTGGGGATTTTTGCAGTGAGGGCTTCCAGGGGAGGGCAGAGGGTTTCACCCCACTGCTCCCCACCTGGGCCTGCAGTGATSWWTGGGGAGTCATGAGGTGAGTTAGGRGAGCCACTTGAGCTGGCCAGAGGTTCTTCCTTCCTTATCTACAGCACCTGTCTGGAGAAGGCCCAACCCAGCAGTGTGACCAGTGTGCATCACTGCTGTCCCCTGTGCCACTGGTGTCACAGGGCTGACCCAAGGGCTCTGCCCAGACTCTCCAGCMAGTGACAGCTGAAGGCTCTTGAAGTTAACAGACAGACTGGAGGAATAAAACCTGCAGCTGCACAGACAGGCTGTTTTATCACCTTTGTTCTCTTTTTAGCCACCTAACTATTCCTGGAAGAGCTAATATTAGCTCCCCCATCTATTTCTTAGAAGCTGGGAAAACAAGAATCCGATTGAATGTCCTGGTTTCCAGGTGAACTGCTGGCTGCTCATTGCAGTGAGCTCTGAAAGCCCTCACGACCTCTTGCATCACCAGCYCTTGGTGTGGGGAGCCATTGAAATCTGTGCTTGTGGAAGTGGCAGCATGAGAGGGATTAAAATTGTYGAGCACTGTGTTTAATCCTAGCAACAGACTGTTTGGGAGGCACTTCCTGTGCCATCCCCAGCTGGGTACTGATAGTCATGGAACACTCCTGCTTCATTCTGCTGCACAGARGCAGGGCCTGAGATGCTTTTAGTCAAGGCTTGGTGCTAAAAGTCAGAATTTTGGCAGGATATTCATCCAGGATTTGCCAGCTTGTCTTGTCCTAACGCTCCCATGCCATTGTGTTGGGWTGCTAAAGGGCAGATTAGAGACAGGGAAGTGAGAGTGGGAATGGATTGCAGAGGTTGGGGTTTATTCCCTGAGTGACATCCACGCTCTGATGCCAGGGAAGGGATGATCCTGCTCACTGCCACTCTGGGCTCTGAGTGGGACCTGGCATGTGAGCCTGCTCCTGCTGCATGTGCRCGTCACACTTAAAAAAAGCCTTTTTGTCAGCCAGACCTGGGTCAAAATGAACTCTGCTGTTCTCCCAGAGCTGTGATGTTGCTGGGGAGAGAGGGGAGGGAGCAATACTTTGTGCCTCTGCATCTGTCAGGCTCTTGGGGAGGTGGGAAGGACTCTGTGTGGAAGGAGGGATGTGTTTCCTTCAGTGGGGGTTCAGAGTAAAGCCTTCACCCAGGCCCCAGCAGCCTCTGCAGTGGAAAAGCTGCTTGGAGAAATCAGGCAGGGCAACCAAACTCACCCATGCACACAGGCACGGGCTGGCTCAGCAAGGAGGGGCAGGAGGCTCTCAGCCTGGATAAATTCCAGCAGGGTTCATTTCCAAGGTGCTGAAGGGAGTCCAGGTCCARAGAGGGCTGACMWGTGCCTGGCTCTGCCATAAGTGTGGTTTGCAGCACCCAATGGCCCTGAGGCACAGGTACAAAGGACAGGTGAGGTCAGTGACCTGTGGGGAGCACGGGGCTGTCACCAGGGTACCACAGCCAATGGATTAACAGGGAAAGAACAAACCAGGGGAATTTGGGCATCAGGCAGGATTCCAGAGTGTCACCAGGCCTTGCAGGGGAGTGTCCATGGTAATTCTTCCAGGGCCAGACTTTGGGTGTGATTTCCAGTGGTTCCAGGGACTCCACAGCYCAGAGCCACTGGGCTGTGRCTGGGGCTGCCCTGGGTGCAGAGGGACTGTGGCACTGGAGCAGCAGCACTGGAGCAGCACAGCCTGGCCATTCTCTGTGCCTGGGCTGGCTGTGGGTTCCATCAYGATGTGTCTGTGCTGGCAGCAGTGCTGGAATGCTCAGGGCACATTCAGGGAACCCCCACCTGTGTGCAGAGAGCCCCAGAGCCCAGGCAGGTGTGGGACAGACCYGTCCTTGCTGCCTGAAGAAGAGCTGGGCTTCTCCCAGGGGTGTGTGAGCTCAGGGGAAGGTGCTTCTCCTCATGAATGAATCATGAGTGGCAGTCAGGAGCAGAGGTTTTAATTAAACAGCTCCCTGATAGCTGGCACCTTGMAAAACACCATGTGTGGCATCCCTTGGTGAGCAGTTGGCATCAGAGCCACCTGAGGCATTGGGATCAATTCTCAAGGACTCTGTAAAACTAGCTAAATAATTAAAACTAATAATAATAATGAAAAAAAAAAATCCCTGACAACTCCAACATTTAAAAATTCAACGTTTTGATGAAATATTAAATGCTAATTATTTCCTTGCACTTGTGCTGGCACCGCTTCTCTTGATGTTGGCAATTTAGCATCACATAGCAGTAATTGAAGTGAATTGTCAGCTTTCGTGTTACATTTACCACCCAGGCCCCAAACCCAACACTCCTAAAGCCTCTGTTTGATTTTAAGTGTTGAATACTTTGAAGTCTGCTTTAGTGGATTGGTCATACTGCTGTGAATACCAAAGCCAGCTGGCTGAATGGCTGTTGAAAAATGCCCTGGTGCTTGCTGCAAGGAGCTGCCAGTCTCATTTCAGTGGTGAGCACAGAGAGATGGGCTCAATCCACACACCAGACACTAAATGAGATGCAAAATGAGAGGGCAAAAGGATATTTGGAAAGCATTTTATGGCTTTCATGTCTTATATGTCATTTTAATTTCTACTCAGTGTGGTTGAACTAATTATTTGATACAAAAAAAATAAAAAGGTGTTAAACTTGGCTCAGGGTGGGCAGATGAAAGACGTGACTGGCAGGGGAAAATGCTGCATGTACTCCTTTGTTTACCTGCTGTCCTGGCTGTGTGAGGATGKATCAGTGCCTTGGTTTTCTGGGATGTGGAGGGGGCACAGGGTGTGGATAGAATCACAAAATTACAGAACTGCTGAGGTTGGAGGACCTTAAGAGCAGTCCAGCCATCCAGCAGCACCACCATGCTCACCACCACATGTCCCCAAGTGCCACATCCACTTGTTTTCTGAAGACTCCAGTTTTTTGAAACTGGAGAAATGCTTGCATTGGGAGGTGTTTGTCCTGCTGTTTCATTGTCTCAAAGACACTCAGGCAGCTTTCATGGACAAAGAAAGCTTCGTTCCCTCCCACCATATCAGTTYATGAGTCTTCTCAGTGTTCTGGCATGCACTTCCAGCTGGGGTTTCCAAAGCAGGCAGGAGATGCACATGAGTGCACATCTGGGAATAAGAGTGAGAGCCTCATTGAAGGAGAGGGATTTGTTGCTTTGTTAGGCTGTGCCTTGTTAAAGGCATCCCTCAGCTCTGCAAGAGCAGCTCCAGAAGAAAGATCAGAGTGGGAGGGAGAGGCACTGAGAGCCCAGGGATGCCTTGGGATTCCCAAAGCTTGGCTCAAGAGTCTGGAAGTGATATTGTGGGGCCTGCTTTCAGCCTGGAACTGAAACATTGAAGGTTGACACTAAATGCTGAGCTCTTGGGGAGAGAGCAGARCTCAGAGGTTCTGGGTGAGGATTCACACTCAGCTCTTCCCACAACACAGCAGCAGCTCCCAGCTGGTGTCACTGCACTGGGCAGGGGAATGGGCTGTGCTGCTCACCACATTCCTAAGGAAAAATGCTTCTAAAAGGGTAAAGAAATAGTGATTTATTCTTGGCAACCTAAGTGGAGGTGGCACAGGTGGGACAGATGGCAGCTCCTCTGTGATGGGCAGTGGTGGTGCCTCCTGTTCAGATGGCCCAGGCCCAATATCTGTGTCCACATGGGGCCTGGCAGTGCTCTGAGGGCACAGCTGCATGGCCAGGAGCACTGTGGCTGCTGTGCTGGGSTCCCTGAGCTCTCAGGAGGATGGCTGGGGTGGTGGTGGCAGTGTCAGGGGTGAGGAATGGGCTGGCTGTACTTTTTTTTTTCATGGGGGTTGCTCTCTCAAAGCCCTGATTAATGAATAGTGTAGGGAGGCTTCTGGTGGTGATGCTTATCCAGTACCTGCTTTGGAGTCTGGGGGGTGATTAAATTAGCATCTCTAGCCAACTCTAAATTCAATAATAACTTTTAAAAGCACAGACAATTAGCAGACTCAGTGGGAGAAGAGCTTTCATGGGGAAGCAATTTCATGTGCTGCCAGCCTGTGTTYCAGTGGACTGTATGAATATACCAGAGGTGCTTTCCCAGCAAGCTTCACATRCACTGAGTTTTCAGGGTTCAATAATCTTCCTGAACTCAAGAAAGCACTGATCTCCTTCAGGGAACAAAGCAAGTGGGCAAAAAATTAAAAAATTGTAATTCTATCCAGGATGAATTGCCCTGATGTTCCTGSCAGTGTGCTCAGAGCAGCTGCAGTCACAGAGCTGATCTGCAGGGAGCTYTGCAGGTGCCTTGGTGGATCAGAGCCTGAGCCTCTGGGACTGGCACTGCAGGGATTTAGGAGTGCTGGATGTGTTCCCTAGGGAATGTCCCTGCTGGCACCATTGCCCATCCTGGGCTGCTGAACCCCTGGGTGAGCAATGCARCATTTTGGGGGGTTTGCAGTAAGTCCAAATGTGAAACTCCTGCTGGAGGCAGTGGCACCACAGTGTCCAACAAGACATCTGCACATCTTCTCCTCTTTATTCATCACTAACACTGCAGGGACAGCCCAATGGACACCCAGGCTTTTGCTGAGTGGTTTCCTTAAGGGCTGTTTGAACATTTTCCATTGTGGTTTTTGGTCAGAAAGCCAGATTTACAATGAATTTTTGTTTTCATTCTGCTATCTGGAAGTTTTTCCCTTATTTTTGAGGGTGAAAGCTCAGGCAGAAAAATCAGAAAGTTTTAAGGCTCTGAACTGTAATCAAGTCTCCACACTTTGCTTTCAGGTGAAAATTTTCTTCAGAAAGCTCGTTTAAAAAAGTAAACAAAATAAACCCTCCACAAGCAAAGGCAGCTTTAATGTCTGTGAGTGTTTTGTGCAAAAGCCACAATTTAGTGATCAGCTCTGTGCTGGCTGGGGTACAATGGCTGTTTGAATGCTCTTTACTTTGGGGCTTAATCTAYTGTAGGGTTTTCTGTGGGCTGCCCTGAATGGCAGCCCTCAACAACCAGCTCTGTTTCAGTGAAAGAGAAAGGGCATATTGTAATTCCTGCAAATGAGTGGAAAATAATTKGAGCTCTTACAGGATTGAACATTAAAATTATTACAAAGAAGTGAATGCTTRAAGAGCACTAAAGCTCAGCCCCTGTGCCTGGCTGGTTTGTGTGGGCACAGAGTTAATGGGGGCAGAGAGCTCCTGGGGTGTCCCAGGGGTTGGCCCCATCAGGGGTGGGGGAGCAGAGCTGTTAATGATGCTAAAAATAACATTGAAGTACAAGAAAAGTGAAGGGAGTGGGGAGAACAGAAAAAGAAAACACTCATTTGGGGGGAGAGCTCATAATGAGTCATTTTCCCTCTCCATGCATTTTTTTTTGTAGCCATCCAGTCCAAAATATTCTGGGAAGTTTATGTATCACCAGGAAATAGAGGCTGAGCATCAAGTAMGGAATGAAAAGTGTGGCTGTGAATGGAACAACTGGCAGGCCACAAGAGTTGAGCCTAAATATCAAAAATCCAGGCTTGCTATTGTGAATGTGAGGTGTACAGGGCCAGCTGGGAGTTCAGTGTGAGTTTCCTGTGCCTTTATGACAAAAATTCCCGTATATTAGTGAGTCATGTAGAGGCCCAGAGGAAGCCCCTCCCTCCTTCCTCTCCATGAATTGCATGGCATCAGTGTGTTCTTAATGCAGGAGACTCCATCAAATTCCCTTCCTGGCAGAGCTGACACCTGAGCATTCCTATAAATTGTATGTATACATACAATATATATTACACTCCTATAAATTGGAGCACCAGCATCAAGGATTTCTGAACCCAGAGTTTGTGCTCAGCCAGACACCAAGTGGGATAGTAATATAAATATCTGAGTTATTAATAGAGCCCAGCAGCCAACATATGGCTGTGTAGTGGAAGCAGAGTAAAGTGTAAGCCACACATTCCTTTTTAAGAACATGCATTCACACCTTTCCCTTCACGCAGGATATTTTTGGGATGCCTCCACAGTTAGTCTGCTCTCCCCAACAGGCTATTTTTATCTCCTCACAACACGGCTTAGTTAAGAAAAATGGTGTTTTAGCAACAATTCTGTACATTTCAAACCCACTCCCTTCCAAAATAACCCCACCCCAGCAGATCCAGGTGGTAAATGGCACTGGAGTGCTTGCATCAGCACCAGGCAGGGGAATTTTCTGGCTGCATTTCCAGCCTCAGGCACAGCTCAGCTGAGCCCTGTTGTGCTTTTCATGGATTTCAAATGCCATTATAGGGCCCATCTGGCAGAGTGCAAACAGGCAAGGGCCATGCTCCCATCATTTATCTCAGYACCTCTTTGATTCTGGCTTGGTTTTTTCACAGCTGAGACTTGAAGGAGTCTCAGGGATTGTCTTTAGCCACGTGAGCTGCTTGTGTTTCCAGAATCTTTAGCTTTGGGGGRAAATCTCAGCACCTGATCTTGCAGCCTTACCTGGCTGATGCAAATAATCTTGATTTCTTTGCTGAGGGACTGTATGTCCATCTGTATTTTGTGCAAATTGAGGGTAAACCACAAAATCCATTCTTGTAGGTGGAAGGCAGGGAAATTTCCAATGGCTGCCTGTATCACTTATTTGTCATGCCATATTTTTAACAGGGTTCAAATTGGCAGTTTACAGGAATTGCAGGCTTGGAGGCGTTAGGACACTCATCCTGCCTGCCAGCATCCCTCTCTAAGAACCTGGGAAGAGAAGGGGAGGGTAGATTTTTCCCATGTTGAAGTTTATGAGGATGAAAAGCTCCGTGTGGAATATATCTGTGCAACTTCAGTGGCAAAAATTGCTAAGCACATTATATATAGATAGCAAAGTGCCTTCTTTAGGGAGTGCCACAGACTGCTCCTGAGATAGCTAAGCAGACAAGTAAATAGTAAAATATGGGTATATTTAGCACTCCAGAAGGGAGGGATGCTGTTCAGACTTCACATCACACGGGCTCTTAAAGTCTTTGCCTCTGTGTAATCCCTCGTAGTCAGCACTGATGTGGTGGCACATTTGGGACCTAATTACAAGCTCCACTGCCAATCCAAGCACCAAATGGTGAAGGACAGTTTTGGAAAGTAAAACCAGAGGCATCCTGACTCATGGCTCATGAGTAGCGGGGAAGGAGAGGCAGGGAAAGGCCGATGCAGTTTAATGGGATTTGGATTAAACGTGGTTTAATGGGATTTGGGTGTAATTGTGGGTTTGAATGCCTGCCTGCCTCTCTGCTTTGTGGAGACAGTACTTGGGTGGATGTATCCTGGTTTCATCCACTTCAAAAATCACACTGGAGTGCCTGTGGTCAAACTGGGATCTGATTTCACAGRAGCCCCTGCCAGGCTTGTCACAGCACATCCCCCTGGGGTGGGAGAGCAGTGCCTGCAGGATGGCCAGAGGGCCAGAGGGGTTGTGGGAAGCTCTGGGAACCTTTCTCACATGATCTCAGARCAGGCTTTCCTTCTCAATGGTTTCTTTCCTTCTGGATTTTTTTTTTTCTTCTGGATGTTTTTTTTCCTTCTGGAATTTTTTTTCCTGTTTGTGTCAAGCTTGAGGCCTTCCCACTTTAAACTCCCCCTCTTTTCCCGAGGCTGTTGAAAAGACTCAGGTGTGTTTCTGACTGCCATGCCAGCCTGGAAAAACAGCAGAGAATATTTGCAAGTGTTATCTTTGAATCAAACCCACCACCTCACYTGGATAACATCCATCTCCTCTTTCTCCCCTTCTTCCTGGCCTTTTGTAAGAGTGTTTCTGCTGTTGTTGAGGATATTCATCCAAATTCTTACCCACAAACAAATTCTGTGGKGATGTAATGGTGCATTACTGACAGAGAATCTTGGGATTTTTAGCTAAAATGCATGAAATGGTAGAGCTGTATTGCAGTTAGTGGAAAGGGGCTGTTTTAAACTGGTTTTGATGTTGGTGTCTTCCTTCCAAGGATGATGTCCTCCTGAAACCAGTGCTCATTACTGCAAATGAAGGTCATGGACCCTGCTAGTTGTCCTTAGAAGAGGGTGAGGCTTATGTGGAAACAAGTCCCAGCACTCCCGTAACTGGAGTGACCATGTCACCAAATCTGGGAACCTCAGGTTGCTGCAGAGCTTGGTGTTTCTTTAAAATCCTTCAGAAACAGTTCATTGAGGAGCTTTTCCTCCTGTGTCATACCAAGTTACTCCCTTGGTTTGTCTCCCTGATGCTCTCCCTGCATCTCTGGGTGACTTTRTATGTCTCATGTTTTCCTACAAACTCGGAGGTGTTGTAAGGAGTGAGCAGAGCTGGCAGCCTGGCTGGGGTGGGGTGACACAGTGACAGTAATGCTGAGTGGCTCTGCTGTGTTCCTGGCAGTGGGGATGAACAAGGAGCAGTCTCATGAAGTGGGGACCATGCAGGGAATTCARACAGGCAGGGAAGGGACTGGTGCAGTGACCCACAGGTGCCTGGTGAAAGCAGGGAGAGCTTCAGCCCCTCACAGTGCTGAGGAGTGACCATGGCAAAGGGTGTGATCTCTTTTCTGGGCTGGGGCTCTGGGGGACAGGCAGCAAAGGGTGTGAGCCCTTTTCTGGCCTGGCTGCCTGGGGCTCTGCAGGACAGGCAGCCCGGGACAATCCCTTTTGTTCCCAGAAATTGCAGGGTTGTGTTCCATCCCCTTAATTTCCAAGCCTCCAGCCACTAGAGGGAGAAAATGTCACGTATTTATGGYGTTTAATGCAGGAATTCACCAAGGCTTTCCAGGCAGTCCCAAAGTGAGGTTTAACCCCTTCATTTCTCCGGGGTAGATTTATAACTGCGAGCTGACTCCCGGAGACCTCGGCTGGTGCACTACGGCAGATTGAGAACACTCTGGAAAGATGTTCTGTGATCCCTGTCCGTGTTTTACACCCTGTACTTTCTGTCGAGCATCCCTGCTGTGAAATGGCTTGGTGGGGAAGCTTTGGCTGCTGCTGATGCTCCTGTCTGCTCGCGTTACCCACAGCCCAGTGCACCRCACCGCGGCACACCGAGCCCCCTTCCCCTTCTTCTGGCAAACCTCAGCCTCCTGCAGCCCATGGCCTGTTCCCTCTGATGGAATCAAACAAGCCAATAGGGATCAGGATTCATTTGGAATTTAAGCATCGAGGCAGTAATTACTGTAGGCAGATGAGTTTTAACAGCAGCAAGGAGTTGTGGGTTGAGGGGAGGGAGCAGGAGTGGGAGCTTGAAGAAGGCACTGTCAGAAAGTGAGACAAGATCGAAACTTCCCTTTGCAGCTTGAGCCCAGKGGGGAGGACCCGTGGAAGTCTGAGGAAGGGRCTRTGGGATTTGGAGGWGTCTGGAAAAGYAGCTGGGAGTGAAAGCAGCACATTSAGTGGTTTGGAGAGGCACAGCCCTCGGTCTGCTGTGCTGTTTGTCAGGGGAATTCTCATCCCTCTGCACATGGTGGGTGGGGAAGAGAAAATCTCTTTGCTTTGCTTTTGAATCCAGAGGGTGACTCAAGGCAAGGCTCTCTCACAAGGGAAGCCTCACGATGCTTTAGCAGCCTGAAGTATTGAAGGAGAGCATTTCTTTGAGATGGCTCTAAAAGTGAATAGTTYCAGTTAATAGAGAGGCTCAGCAAAGAGGTTTCCTTAGGCTGATGGAGCATCCATGCAGATGATGCTCCAGCTCMAAAAGCTCTCCTGGTGAGGTTGGGGCTGGTCTCAGCTGCTCCTTTCCCCTCCTGTTTCTCTGGCCCAGATGTGCCCCTGCTGGCACAGCTGATGGCAGGCACGGGGAAGCAGGGAGGGAAATGTGCAGGAAGGCACTGGAAGCCTTGAGATTGACCCAGGCACGCTGGAAAAATGGGCATGGAGGGACTRAATGTACCTGATCCTGATCTAAACACTCCTCACTGTGCTGGGTGCCCATCACTGACACCCCACACTTGGAGGGCTGAGGTTGGGCTGCTCCAGGAGCCCTCCCTGCTCTGCTGTGTCCTCCTCCCTGCACCCCTGGGTCTCCCAGCACATCCTTACTGTTACTCAGACTGACTGAGGCCATGAAAACAGGGCTGGGAGCTGAGCTGCTTCAGCTCAGCATCCAGGGCCAGAGGTCACAGTTTGAATTAAATGACAGAGTGAGAGGAGCCCTGAGTGAATGTGAAAAGCTCCTCTGATGGCTCCTTGCATTCCCATGAACTGTGGCCATAAACACCAGCTGCTTGTTAAGCCCTCACCTGCCTGGTRGAGATGAGAGGTCCTGGGGGACCAACCTCCCTGCCTTGTGCTTTGCTGGTGGAGAGCCAAGCTGTAGAGTTGTTTCTGAGGTAGGAGTCCCGTGGGTTGGAGTGGGAGCTGTGCTGTGCCTGCATCAGGCCATGCCAATTCACTGCTGTGCTTCCCATGGCAGGAAAACCAGGGGTTCCAGGGGTTTGTGAGGGTCTGTGGGTGTAGGGCCAGGCTGGGCTCCTCCAGAGGCACCCAGCTCCAGTGAGATCTCCACGGGCTTTGGGTGGGGGAGAGGGCACAGGCAGGAGCTCTGAGTGAGTCTGGCTGTTGTTTTAGGGACAGGCAGGAGCTCTGAGTGAGTCTGGCTGTTGTTTTAGGAACAGGCAGGAGCTCTATGTGAGTCTGGCTGTTGGTTTAGGAACAGGCAGGAGAGTTTGGGTGTGAGTCTGGCTGTTGTTTTAAGGACAGGCAGGAGCTCTATGTGAGTCTGGCTGTTGGTTTAGGGACAGGCAGGAGCTCTGAGTGAGTCTGGCTGTTGGTTTAGGGACAGGCAGGGCTGTGGGAGGCCCCAGGCCATGAGACAGGGCCATGCCCAGGGCCCTGGAGGGTCCTGGGCTCCTGCATGGAATGTCCCTCCAGGCACCAGGGAGGGGCACAGCCTCAGGGTTTATGGATTTGCCAGTCCCTTGTGACCTCAAAATGCACGACCCAGGGCAGCCTTTTTTTGTTTCCCTGTCAATCTTCTCACAAATAACAATGCTAAGCTCTAGTTTTCTTAAAAAACAACCAAAAACCACCTTTTTTGGCTGCAGATCTCTTAGTACACAAATGAAATGAATTTATATATGAGCATTGTGCTGCTTGTAAAGCCCTTTCAGTTTCAAATTTAGTTTTATTCCTTTTTTTAATCTCCTCAGGATTTTCCCTAAATAAGCAGAACTAGGGCAGTGCTGGTGACAGATGGATAGAAAGAAGACTTGGATGCTGGAGAGACTTTACTGGGCTTGGGGATGTGAACTGGGGTGCTTTCCTCATCACCCAAGGAGTTTAATTTGCCTGCAGGTTATTAATTTTCCCCTCTAAAGCAGAGGGCATGGCAACAGAGAGCGTTCCTTGGCAACAGACTCTTTGGGTTCATTACAGCAGAGGTGGGAGGTTTGCAAATGGAAAAAGTTGAGCGATATTAGCAAATCAAATAGGCTGAGGCATCTGCAGTCTTGTCAGTCAGGCGGGGGTGACAGGAGAAGGAATAGTAAACAACGTGCAAACTGTCTTGAAGGAGATGTTTTGAAGGAGGCAGATGCAGGATTTGCCTCTTTTCCTGCCTTTCCAAGGCCAGGATGGACTGGAGAGGGCTGGGAGGAACCTCTGTGTCTGGCAGACTGTGAGCAGTGAAGAGGTTACTTAATAAAAAAACTGCTTTTTACAAACAGATTTCCAAAYTGTGGTTTCCCACTAGGGCTTTCATGAAAGTTCCAGCTTGTTTTGATCCTCTCCAAAACTGAAGCTGGCATTTTTTTKGGTAAAATCCCACAAAAAGCCCTTTGAGGGGAGTCTGTGGGAGCATGGCCATGCCCAATCCATGCCCTCCCTCCTCTCCCTGTGTGTGCCACACACCTCTGCCTGCAGCCAGATGGGGGCTGTTTGCACTGTGACTGCTAAATATAAATACTRCTATTAATTAATAATGCCCAACGCACATAATTAAATTAGAAATAACTCGGGTTTGTACCAGCATACAGAGCGTGCACAAAACTGATGCAGACTGGAGAAGGGGTTTGGAGCAGGGGGAGACAGGTTTGGGCTGCCCTGTGTGTCCCTGCCAGTGGTCACTGTGTCACCTTGGGAGGTCAGGGGAAGCCCCTGGTTCTCAGGTAATGATCTCTGYGCCTTGCTGTGGTAAACAGCCAGATCCCAATCACATCCATCAGAGCCAAGCATTTCAGGCACTTGTTCCAGTCCTATGGTTCTATGATTCTATAATTTATGACTGAAACTATCTTTGTGTCAGAGTTAGTTCAGGAGGACACTCGTATCTGGGCTTCTGAATATGTCATCTCCTATTAAAGAACAAACAAACTCCCTTGTAATGTACCATAAATAATAATAATACTTTGCAAGAGCCCGRAGCGCTGTGTTATTGCTGTGCTAATCAGAAAGGCACTGGGCCATTATGAGAGTATTCCATGGGGTTTGGGCTTTTTTTTCCTGCAGGAAGGTACGTGTTTCATAGCTGTGCAGCGTGGCTGATTGGTTTATAAAGCCAGGCTGGAGAATTCCTAGTAGAGGTTAGACAAATTCCCCTCCTTTCTCGTTAATTAACCTGTAGGATTTGGTGCCTGTTCTTTGCAGTTCAATAGAGACAATGACTGCAGGAACATATTTGTGCTCTCTGATATGGAATGAAGAACATCTGCCTTCTGCAGCAGTGAAATAGCAGTGTGTGACAGGGCTCTCCAAAGGGCACTGCCAGCCTCTCCTCCTCAGTGAGGRAATTCCAGGCTGAAATTTCCATGGGGATGTTGTCCAATTATAGCTGGGGAGGGAAGACAGTGGGTGAAAAGCAAAAGAAGGGAAATCCCCTCATGAAAACAGCAGCAGGGTAGGGGAAAAAAACATTTTGGGAAAGGTTCCCACATCCAGAGAGATTTAGAGCAAAACTCTTCCAGTGGGATTAAGGAAGGAAGGCCTTGAAGATCTAAAGGAAATTTTGGTGGTGATGTTCTAAATCAATAGCAGGAAGAAAAGCCAGGAGAGGCAGGTGAAATCCTGCAATGCTGATCTCAMCAGGCTGCAAGAAAATGAACCTTCCTGTTTGGGAAGCTTCTGGGTGTCTCAGACAAGGGTTCTGCTCCCAAATTGCCCTGCAATACTGTAAATAATGGTGGGAGAGCAGGGTGGGTTCTGGGAGGATTGGATTGGAAATTGGATTGCAGTGGGAATGCTGGTAAAGTCTCCTGGGTGTTCTTTCCATGACTCCAGATGTGCTGGATGAGGCACAAGGACTGAGGTTATTTTTGCTGTTTCACTGTGATGTGATACTGAGTGTCCTTCTGCTCATATTCAGCTGCTTGGCTTTTGAGTGGCTGTCTAGCTGCAGGGAATTAGGGAATTAGGAGTTACATGTGGAAAAGTGGCATTAATCTGATAATTTAGGCAGCCACTGCTGCTGCAGAGGTAAACASTGCCCCTTCCTTCCCTGCCTTCACTTCTCTGCTCCCCTGTGAGGTCCCTGCCCATGACTGAAATCATTGGCAGTCCCAAGGAGAGTCCAGGCTGGACTGGGCTGAGGGTGAAGCACACCAGCTGATTTTGGTCCTTATTCTGGAGACAGAGAGAGATTTTTGGAGGCTGTGACAGGTCAGATATGGCCAGCCCACAGCTCTGCTGAGACTGACTGGGACATTGTGTTATTGCTGAGCAATCCATGAGTTCTTCCTGGGGATTTCCTCTGGAGTGATCCCCAGACAAACCACCTGAGCAGAGCCTCATCGCTGCCTCCCCTGTGGGATGTGCTCAGGTGGTAGAAATCCCATTTTTTTTTGCAATCTAAATCCCAGGGCAGGAGCCTGCAGTGCCAGCTCTGTGCCCAAGCACCACACACTGAAAGCTGCCTCTCTTTCCCTGTGGGCAGTGTGGGTTTTCCTACCAGAGCAGTGCCCGTGGCACAACTCCCCAGTGCTCTGTGGTTCACCCCCAGCTCGGGGGTGTGCCTGGGAATATTCTGTGTCTGGGGTGTGCAGGGTGGGCACAGAGCCCCCTGTGCCCTCAGCTGTGCTGGGCTGCAGCAGCCCCTGGCACGCCTGGCACAGGAGCCAGCACGTGGTGCCCTTCCCTGGAAGATGCTTTCCTCCAGTGTGGGGAAGTGGAGAATCAGAGAATCCCTGAATATCCTGAGCTGGAAGGAGCCCACAAGGATCATCACAGCCCAGCTGCTGGCCCTGCACAGGACCCAGAAGAAGCTCACAGGTGGCTTTTCCCTGCTCCTCCTGCTCTGGCAGGGACTCTGGGCTTGGTCCCCTGCCCGCTGGCTGCCTGYAGAGTGCTTTGCATTGACAATGAGGCAGCAGAGGTGCATTTTCTTGGCAGGGAAATGCAKCTGGGTTCTCTCTGAGGTTCCCTGTGCCAGGGAGAACGGCTGCCCCACTGCTCTGGGCAGGATGGGATTTGTGTGCAGCCTGCTGCCCATTCAGGGATTTGGCTGATCTTGGGCTTTCTTGCCTTTCAGCACCTTTGCAGGGAGCAAGAATTAACCTGGCAACTCTTGGTTTGCTTCTCAAATCAGCTTAGTGTAAACAAGGCATAGGAAGTGAAACAGTGAAATATGAGCCCTATTGACAGGCCTGATCAACAGCTGGCAGGAGAGAAACTTGGATTGTTCTGCTCCTGTGTAAGTCCTCCACAGAAATCAGCATCCTCCTCCAGATCCATGTTCCCAACTACAGCAATGGGATGTGCCAGACAAATCCCCCTCCATCTGCACTGCCAGGCTGCAACTCTGACCAAAGAGAGAGGAGTTACTGGGATGATGCTGTGCATGGTTTAAAGCTGATCTTGTGCTTAAGAGGGTTGTTGTTGTATTCTGTGTGTGTGTGTGCTGACAACAATGCAGCAATTTAATATTTCCTGGTAGAAAAAATATTTACTCTTCAGTTAGAAATAACCTGATCATTGCTGTTTTTAGTCCAAGTTTCTGAAGCAGTGTCCATTCAGGATGTCTGTCTGTCAGTCAGTTCTGCTGTCCCAGCTCTCCCAGCCCCTGCAGCTTCTGGATCAGTTGGTGAGGCAGTGCTGGCTCTGACATCCCRAACAGGTGAGGCACCTGTGAGATCTGAACTGCAGGGCTGTACAGAGCCGTGGCCATCACCTGCTGCAGGAGGGGACCCTGACTGACAATACATTCCAGAATRTCTGTCAGAGGTGGGATTTTCCAACYAGAGCCCTCCTGTGGATGTAAATARCTTAYCTGGTGTTTCTMTTACTCAAAACTTAGGCAGAATAGCAAAGTTTGGACAGCTATAARCATTTGCCTCCTGACTCCTCCTTTTGTCAGCCATCTCTGGCAATAATGATGGCTGTCAGTGCCTGTACAGAAGGTGATGGGATATGGCTTGATGGAACTGGAGCAGGCTGTGTGGGGCCCCAGCAGTGCAGAGATGCTGGGCAGCATCCCTTCAGTCCTGCCTGCACTTCTGCTCTGCCCCATTTCAATAAATAWGTGAAGACACCTAAGCTCTGATCCTGCTGAGTGGCACAGGACCAGCAGAAAGTGGCAGTCACGAGGAGCTGCGTGTTGTTCCCTGACTCAAAATCTCCAGCTGCAGGAAAAATGTTGACTCCTCCAGAGGCCAGGAGCGGGAGATCCAAATGCCCTTCTGCCCTTGAGGCGTGGAGAAAAAACCTATGCAAACACAACCCTAAATCCTCTGCAGCTGWAACTGAGGAGATTGGAGCTTCTCCACAGATTTTACAGCATACCCTGTGCGTGGATCCAGTGTCCCCAGTGTCCTGCCTGTGCCCAGAACATGCTGCCAGCCATTCCCCACCTCGTCTCCACGATTCCTACCTGCCCTCTCCTGTCCCTAAAGCCAGCTGCAGACTCAGCTGCCAAAGAGGGGATTTTGGGAATATTGGTGGGGCATTTTCCTGTCCTCAGGGGTGTGTCAGTGCTTCTCCGGGCTGCCCCTTCCTGTGGGCACCGAGCCCCGGGATGGCGGCASGGGCTGTGCCACCGGCGCCGTGAGCGGCCTTGGCCGAGTGCTGCCAGCCSCGTGTGCTGTCCCCAGCATGGGGAGAACCATGTCCACGTGCGTGTCCCAGCTGGAGGCTCGGCGAGGATTCAGCCCCGTTTCCACTTGGCTCTACACATCCCATATGCTGCCGCCGCCTCTTCTGCCCAGCGCCAGACACCGCGATCTCCTCTCCCTCGACGTGGTGGGTGGCCGGATCGATGAGCGACGCTTAACGAGTGCATTTGCTTTCTTAACTGTGCAGCGGGGCTCTCGTGTCCTTGCTGTGGCCAGAAAGTGGGGGAAATCCGGGGGAGCAGGCAGGGGATGAACAGCCGGAGTGGGGAGCAGGTGCGGGAGGATCAGCTCGGGCAGGTGCAGCGCCGGGCTGGGAGCTTCGCTTCCACTGGGAAGGGGACTCATCCTTCATGTGGAGAGCAGAATGGGGAACCTGCTGCCCTCTGAACGTCAGCAAAATCCCCAGCCCCTTGGCGAGCGTGGAGCATGTGCTGGCTCTGCAGAGCTGGCGTCCTGCAGCGCCGGGGCCAGGGTGACCGGCCACCGGCAGGAGGGCACGGCGTGCCCGGGGCGCCTGCGGGGACCCTCCCCAAGTTCGCATCGCTCCCCCCTCCCACCCCTCCCTTCCACTCCCCTCCCCTCTTGCAGAGTTTCAAAGCACGGCAGGGAAAAAAAAAAGAAGAAGAAAAAAAAAAGGACATCCCCCTCCCCTCAAATCCCTGGGTCCGTGACTGAAATAAATAAGCACAATCCCAGGTAGTGAGGAGGCTGCTAATAACGTGCTCCTGACAGGCACGGGATTGCCGGGCTGAGGGATGGCTGACTGAAAGCTCCAGGCTAGGGTGGGGGTGGGGGGCTTCTTTTTTTTCCTGCCAGCTCTCGCCAGGCAGTAGGGATTTTTTTTCCTTCCCCTCCCTGATAATAAGGACATCATCAGAAGCAAGATGCAGTGGCTAAGGGATGGAACAGGAATGGTGAGTTCAGGTAGCTATGTCTTTCTCTTTTGCTCTTATTGCAGTACTTTGACAGGGAAATGAACCTCCGTCCTATCTCCTGACTCCTCCTTTACTCCCTGTCCTTGAAAGCATTGATCACTCTGTAGCCATTTTATAGACTCGGCATTCCCAAACTGCCGAGCACGAGAAGAAATTAAAAGRAAGGAAGGAGGGTGGGCTTGCCTCGGGGCGTGGGAGGGAGCGGCGGCGCTGGGAAGGGGGTTCCGTAGGGCGAGCCGGTGGGTCCGGGGGGGGAAGCAGAGGGGTTTGCCCGGTGCCCCGGCGTGTGGGGCGTGTGGTGGGAGAGCAGCGGAGGAGAGGAGTGCCGGCACAGGGCTGGCYGCTGGCTGGGGCAGCCGGGACCTGTCAGCTGTGCCCCTCCGCCGGATGATGAGTGGCGGTGCGGGGGGAGCCCGATGTGCGCCGAGCCCGAGCAKCCCTTGCCTGCAGCAGCCTGGCAGGCAGACACTCCTCGGGCAGAGCCGGCTGAGCACCGCCAGCTCCGCCGAACGAGCTCCCGCCGCTGTGCCTGCCTCGCTGAGCCGCCTCCCAGGGCTGCGTGTGCCGGGGGCAAGCGGGGAAGTTCCCCCCGCTCAGCAGGGCCCCGCTGTCTCATTCAGAAACTTCCCCGGGCAGCGATGCGGTTGTTCCTGAGATCCTCCTCCTCCTCCTCCTCCTCCCAGCTCGCCCTCCTTGCCCGCCGTGCCTTTGCACTGGCATTTCCCCCCCGGCTCCGTGCGGGGCTGCCCTTTGCAGGTGTGTGTGTGTGCATTTGCCCTTCGCTGGCGTTCCCCGTGCTGCGGGGGGCTCGGCCATCCTTGCGGGCTGCTCCCGGCTCCGGAACCGCTCGGGCTCAGGGCGAGCTGGCGTCACCCGGCTCAGCCCCCGCGTTCCGGCTCCGGGGACACCGGCAGATGCTGCTGGCGGCGGGGGAGCCTTGGGGAGGGATCGCTGCCCGTTCTSCTGCCCTCCATCCCCTCTGCGATCCTCACACAAACGGGGCTGCGGGGTTTGTGCCCCCAAAGGCTCCGGCGGGGCTGCCAGTGCCGTGTGCGGGGTGGGCAGCAGCCTGCAGCACAACACGCGTTTGGTTTGGGTCCTGTTTTGGGTCCTGTTTAGGGCTTGTCTGCCACCCAGCAGCACCTCGGGGACTTTGCTGCCACCTCCCAGCCTCGGAGCATCCGGAGGGATGGGATTCCTYCCTCTGACCTCCTCGCCCCGCACTTTGCCCCTCTCCGCCCGTGGCTGAGCACCGCCAATCGCCGTGTGCCGGCTCCCATTGTCAGCGATAAAAAGTGGTGCTGGCAAGCCGGATGAGGCTCCTGCCTCCTTCTCCCTCTTCTCCCAGGCGGCTGCTGAGCCCCGGTGGGGAGGGGCTGGGGATGGTGCAGGAGAAAGTGCTTTTCTAATTGACACAGCACAAGACTTGACACTTTCTTGCCCTCTCATCTTCCCAGATTCCTTCCTTGCTGCCGGCTGTGTTATTCYGTTCTCATTAGTCTAATCTTTGCTTTCTCTTTGAGAGAAATTWCAGTGGTTAMTGTAGTAGTGAATAGCCTGGAATAGAAGATATTTTTGGGAAAGTAAAACTCCATTAGTTGATTTTGAAGCAGGTTCTATCYGGGAGTTCCCCAGTATTGCTCCTTCTAACAAGGGAAAAATAAAAGGGAGAGCTGTGGTTTCTGAATTTTTTACAGCAGTTCAACAYCATCAGCAGCATTTGGAGATACTCCACATATCTCCAGATACYTGAAAATAAAAAGTTATTTCAAACCAGCCAAGTAAAACTGAACCAAGTAAGATAAATCCAGCAGAGATGTTTGCAGTCCCTGGCAGTGAGGAGGATGAGTGGCCCAAGGGTTCAGGGGCTYCTGCCCTTGAAGCACAGGAATATTGGGAACACCTAAAGCCAAGGTCCTGCCAACACTTGGTCCCTACAAATTCTGCTCCTTTAGCACTACAAGASGTGTTGGTTCAGATGTCCTGGCCAAGGGCCAGTGTGGATAGCAATGTTCCCTCCAGTGCACATTGGCCTTGCTGTCCCCACTGGTAAGTTATTAGAAATTTTAGTACTTCAGATATTGATCATTTGGTGGGCTGTGCTGAACAAGTGAGTTATTCCTCACCAGGAGTAGCTGCATTCCAGCAATTCAGTGGGAGCATTATTACCTCAGTCTGCTGGCTAAAATGTACTATGGAACTTTTAACCAGCTCTGTTTGCTCCTGAGTGAAGGCTGGCTGCTCTGTTCACACAGCCTGCCATGCTGTGCACAGCTTCAGCCTTTCATCCAGAGCATCACTGCACCCATTTCCATGGGCACTGAGGCTCTGTTATGRTTTTTCAGCTGTCTTTTCTGCTCCAGGATTATTTTCTGTGTGCTGCTGAAGACCAGCAATATGCATTTATTCTGGCAGCATCCCTGGACTTTGTTCTGCTCAAGCACATTGGTCAAAAGCTGGATTTTAGCCTGATTTCCCCCAAGTTSTGCACAGCACTGATTTATTCAAAATGCTGTTTTCTGTTGTTCTCAGCTTGGGTTCAAGACTCAGATCTGCTCCTTTTCAGAGTTACTCATCTTTAGGAAGCGTGTCACTAATGCTTTACAAGTGATAGTACCTTTTGTTCTCGTGGCAGGTGGCTTTTTTTTTTCCAAATCAGCCCCTAAACCCAAGCTATTATTCCATAATATTAAGCTGTTGGAGCTTATTTTTTCCCTCCTTTGCATGTGCTGCTTCCCATTTTTTAAACAATTAATCTTTTGCCAATTATGCTGGCATCCCATGGGGGTGTTTTCCATGCTTCACTGGTACCACGTTGCTCAACTCTCTAGTATCTGCTCCCAACCTAGAAAAATTCAACTAATTGTCATTGGTAGTGATGAGAATCAATCTGCACATCTGAGCAGYGTGTGAGTGCAATGATTATTTGGCATTCTTCAGAGGGTATTGATCCAGCATGGTAATTAGATGAGTTGGATTAAATCAGGACAAAATACAGCCTCTTCTGGAACAGTTTTTTATCTGACAAGGGCAGAGTTTTTTCCCAAGTCTTTGACTGTATTATCAGTAATACAAGTGGGACTCTTCCATAGTATTTCCTCACAAAGGGTCTCCTTTTGGGTTTAATGTGGCACCTGTGACAGTCCAGGTGAGTGCAGCCATCACCTTCAATAGATACAGTCCCASCTTTTTTCTTTTACAGCCATAAACAGCCACAATGCCTGTTGTTCAAATACTTAAMATCAAGCYACTGTTGATATTTTCCATTTCTCTCATAGGCAAAAAGTAAACTCTTGTAAATGATCACAACGTAAAATATGTTGAAAATGAATTCAGTGACTCAAAGGGCCAAATGCTGCAAGTTGTGGAGGTGTCTGAGTGGGGCAGGGCAGCAGCATTTTTCCTCACTGATTCTTTTGAAAAGTACAGGTTATTGGAAATACTCTTTGCACTCTGTAATCCTAAAAACCTAAATGCGAAGTCTGGCAAAGAGAAGCAGAAATAAAGCAGCTTGGGTTTGACTTTGGTTTTTGAAAGTTTGGATAAGCAGAAGCAGCTGGTGGAGAGCAGCCAGGCCAGGGCAGGATGGAAAGAAGAGCTTGTGGTACCCAGGCATTAGGGAAAAATGGGACTGAAGTGGCCCAGAGCAGTTTTCCTGCAGAGATCAAAGGGAGCAGGGAGTGCTGGCTGCTGCTGCTGCTGGAGCAGTCCCAGGGAAGCTCCTGAGTGCTGTGGGTGTTGTGCAGAGCGTGCTGCCCACTCTCCATGCCCTGTGGCCTCAGCACTGAGGGCTCCTCCACAGCAGACTGGAAACCTTGGAAGTTTGTTCCTGTTCATCCAGGTCTCCTGTCACTGGAGGTTGATGCTTTCTTGCCTGAGCTCTGCATGCACAGAGCATTCTGTGGGTGTGCAGTGCCACGGAGCTSCCAAAGCCCATCCCACCACATGCATTTCTTTGTAGCATTTTTCTTACGTAGTTGCAGTTCAGTTTTCCATTTCACTCCCCTTTGGGGCTGCTTTAACCTTTCAGTTACAGCCTCCTGCTAGTGCTGCTGTGCCAAATGTCCACGTTAAGAAAGCTGATGTTGTGGTAAATGAAAATGTTTGGATAAATCCCTGCTCTGTGCTGATGATTGTCCTTGTCAGTCCCAGGAGGGGCTGGGAGGGGGCCTGGCTCCATTTCCAYGGCTCTGGCCCCAGTTCCTGCTGGATAAGGGACACTCCAGTAACTGCTCTGTGTCTTGAGATACATCAGGGATGTCTGGAAAACCCTGGGAGGGTGCCATGGGCATGGGAAGCAGGATTTCGTGGGGCTCTGAGCAGGCTGTGCTTGCTGTGAAGCCACACACCCCATGTGGTCACCGTGTCCATCTGTCCCTCCTGCTCAGGTTTCAGTGTTTGAGCACCACAGCCTTTGCAAACCACAACGTTGTTTTAACTGCTGAGGACCTGATTTCCTTGTATCTCATCAAAGGGTTTTTCTTTTTTAAAACACTTCTTGAGAAATCTCTGAAATGCTTCAAGCTGACATCTTAATGTATTTATGACATTAGCTGCTTCTGCTCTGGAATGGTTGCTCTGAATCTCTTTGAGCCTGGCTGTTATTTTGAACATGACTAATTCCCTGAGTGACTAAGCTCTTAGATAATAGGAAAAATTCATCAAGTTATCTCGGGCTCCAATAGTTTCTATTGTTATGAAAAGATGACTTACGGGGGAAAAAAAAAAAGATGCTTATTATGTAATATGGGCAGGGAGAGGAAAGACAAGTGTTGGTAGGGACTGGCCAGAGTGCCAGTCTGGGAAAGGCAGGAGTGCCTGATCCAGGAGCCAGCTTCAGGCTGTGAAATCTCCAGCTTAGTCTGGATGAGAAGTAAAGAGTTCCTTGAGTGGAGCTCTGGTGAGTCCCACTGAAGCCAAGGAGTTGTGCTGTTGTACAGAATTGTGTTCAGAGGGGATCCCAACCCCTTCCTCCCCATTCTGGCACTGCAGAATTCCTGGATGTGGCTCAGGATAACGCTGGGCACGCAGTGAATTGAATGACACCTTCTCTGTGTGGTTCTTTCAGGCAGCACCTGAGGCACTCACAGTCCTGCAGGGCCTGGTGTTCGGGCTCAGCTCCATCCTGCTGCATTTTCCCCTTGGTGCTGCTGATCACCAACACAGAACTGCCAGTRTGCTGCTGGGAGCAGCCAGCACAGCACCAGGAGCCTTCCTGTGCCTGTGTGTGCAGCTGTGTCCCACACAGGGGGGG
>CADDXX010000183.1:111438-160761 GCA_902810485.1 Alauda arvensis
AAATTCTGCTTAGTGTATTTATCTGTGTTGCCTTGATGATCTGATCTGATTTCTCAAGATTCAGCCCCAAAGCCTCCAAATTCTATGTCCACACTGATGTAACACAGCTCCTTTTCTTAGAGATGTGAGAGGGACCGAAACCTAACCTGCTGAGTTTTTATTCTGCTTGTACGTGGTTTCTGTCTCTGCAAATTGGGAAGGAAAGATCAAAGGAGGAAAGGGCAATGCAAGCTTTGTTTGTCTTTGCTAAAGCAACAGATACGGAGGGGTTGGGTTTTGCTTTGATTTTCTAGAAATCTGATTTTGGTTTTCTTTCTTTCGTGTGTGTGTGTGTGTGTGTGTATCAAATTTTGGGGAATGTGTCTAAGAAAAATCTTTGCCCACCTCAAGGATAACGAGCTTTTAAGATGGGTTGCTTCGCATGACTTTATTTACATTGATTTTCTGGAAAATGAAGTGCTGAGTTGTGTATTATGAGCTTGCTGGAAAGGTGTGGAGCAGTTAGAGGTGCTTCTAGCCCGAAATTGCAATGTTTACAGCTTGGAAGCAGGGCTGGCTGTGGGCTCCAGTGGCAGCATGAGAAGTTTGGAGAGAATACGAAGGGAATGTCTGGAAAGAGTAATGCCTTTTTCTCTGGAAAATAGGTCTCTGTTCTGTGCTTCTGTTAGAGGTCTTAGGGATTTTTTAAAATATATTATTATTTTCCCCTCCAGAAAAATCAGAATTGCTTAAACAAAAATACCAGTTTGAAAATGTTTTTATCTTTTCTGATRGTCACTGGAATTTTATTGCCTTGATAATTTAATGAGTTCATGCTAATTCCGACTGTCTATTATTTATTTGATGTTGTCTGAAAAAAGAAATAACCATGTAACTGATGGATAAAGACGAAGCTGGAGGTTAGAGATGGAGACATGGAGTTATTTCCCAGGGAGGGTTTGTGTGCTGGGAGTTAAATGCTGAGCAGGGTTCGGGAGCCGATGGCTTTTCCATCCGACGGCACGATTGGAAATGGAGTTAAATCTGGCAAATTTGGCACTTTCAAAGTGCTTTTAGCTCTAATTAAAAGAGAAAAAAAATATTTTTTCTGAGTTCCAGGGTGGGAACAATCGTCCCCAAAAGCGTTATGGGGCAGAAGGCTGTTTTAGKGGGGAGGAAAGGCAGGAGCCAGGGATCCAAGCCCAGGAAGATGCTCTGGTGCCTGCTGGCTCYGTTCCCCCCCTTCACTTGTAGCTATCTGCAAGAGGTACCTGCTTCACTTCACAGGAGACTGTGTCAATCTTCTTCTCTGAAAAAACCCAAGTGAATACAATTGATGCTGAGGATGGTTTGGGCTGTTAAACAGCTCCAATTTGCTCTATTTGCCTGTTGGCCATCCTGTGTCATTAGTTTTATAGGTTGCAGAATCTCCTGGAAAGGTAATAAACGAGCTGAGATCACCATGGAGAGGGAATCGATCAAACAGCAGCCAAAATCATCCTTTCAGGGGAAGAGCCTTGAGTGAYGAAGGGATTTGGAGGAGAAAGGGTGGAAAAAGGAGCAAAAACCCAASCCCAAAACTGACCAGCGAGTTACAGTGGGCTGTGGCTGTGCCTGAATGTTTATTTTCTCAGAGCTCTCTGGCACTAAGGTTTACCTTTCAGTTTGATTTCTACAAGGAATGCCCAGTACCTACCGCTGTTTCCTGGCTGCATTCCTTGATCCAGAGCTTGTGCTCCTGGGGAGATATTTGGGAATTGTGCTTGCTTGGCGCTGGATGTCCTGCCCTGCCCCACGGCTCGTTCTGCAGTGCCCCTCTGGTTCCATCCCTGGGGTGGCAGCGCTGGGGTGCACTGGGAGGGGAGGACGAGGGGCTGTGCACGCTCAGCTGCTGAGAGGGAGCACCAGCAGCTGAGTTTTTCCCTCCTGTGCTTGGGAGAACTTGTGTGATTTTATTACAGCTTTTTGCCTTTTATCCTCCTGAAAGCTGGTGGARGGAAAGAAAAGGAAAGAAGGAAAGTTAACGCAGAGCAGTAGGAAAGTTGGCAGCAGCAAACTTTGTTATTGCAGCAGCAATATTCTGGTTATCTCGGGCTTCCTGTTGGAATTCTGGGGGGAAAGAGAGGAAAGGAGAGGTGAAAGAATGAGCGAGCGCTGGGCGTGCTGCTTGTTTAGCTTGCTCTCTGTTTCCCACCCCAGGCCTCAGTGCCCACCTCTCCAGCTCTGCCCCAGCCCCAGGTTTGTATTTTGGCAGCTGCAGTTTGGTGTTTCCAGGTGTTTGCAGAGCTCCTCTGTCCTGCCGGGCTGGGCTCAGCGGCTCAGCCCATGATGAGATGGGAGCTCTCTGGGGTGACAGCGCTGCCAGTCCCYACTGGATCCCTGTGCCATAAGTGACTGTGCCTGCAGCATTTCGGGTGTCATTTGTACTCTGTGAAATATCCCTGGGGTTGGAGCTTTCCATGTCCGGAGCTCTGGGGGATGGAGCACTCGGGTCCCTGGGGCTGCTTCGGCCCTGTGACTCCCCTGGGTTTCTTTACCTTCGTGGGGATGCTCAAACCCAGGGATGAGGCAGAGGGATCATTCCTTTAAAGGAATCAAAGCTCTGGAAAATACGCCCCCAAACTAAAAAATAGGAATTTGTCTGCAAAAAGCGTATTTGTGATGCACATAATCTCTTCCAGGGCTTGCTGCTGTGTGTTTGCTGAGGCTGGGTGATGGGAGACCTGCCTTGCTGTTGTCTGCTTAAGCAGGATTCAATGTTATTTGCCACAGGATTCATGAAAATGCCTCTGCCTGTATCATAGCAACCCTGTTTCCCACAGTCCATAAAAAGTCCATTCCTCCCGAGCAGCAATCCGCCGTCTTAAAGATTCGGGAACCCTCCCCGGCGTGGGGAAAGGGGGATGTGCCCCTCTCCGAGTGCTTCCCAGAAAGCTCCAGCGTCGGGATCATCCCGGCTTGTCCTGCCTGCACGGTGCTTTTAATGCCCTTCTGCTAAGGCAGATAAAATGCTTTCCTTTCGGGTTTCTGAAGGCTTCCTCCCCCACCCTGGCTATTTCCCACCTCTGTTTCAAAGCTCACATGACGAGTTGGAGGGGATGGGACAGCTCCGAGGTGTGTGACGCGGTGGCTCTGCCCTGTCCTGCCATTTGGCTTTTCCCCCGGGATGGCAGCAGCACAGCCCTGCCTTCTGCCGTGTGGGGAGTGAAGATCTGCCCGATGCGAGCCCTTCTGTGGGGATGCAGAGGTGCTTTCTCAGCCCGTACATGACTGTTATTAAGAGCTGCATGTTCACCTGACTCCTGCCCCCATCTGTTTGCATAATGTGGTTATATTTCTTTTTGGATCAGGTATTCAGTACACAGCCCAACTGCTGTGTATAATGTCTGAAGGAAAATTGCAAAAAATCCATGTAAGTTTTTTTTTTTTTATGTTGGTTTTTTTTTCTTTTCTCTTGGTTGCTTTAGTTTCAGTTTGTGACTAGAACCCCTGTCTGTGCTGTCATTTCACTTAGTTATGTGCTTGGTTTGTGTGTTCAGTGAGTGCTCCGTGCCTGCATGCGTGTCCGTGTGCTCTGGGTGGGAATGCCGATCTGTGTTTTACATTTCCAGAGTGGATTTCTCAGCTGGGTGTGATAATCGTGCTCAGTGTGTCTCTCCCAGTGAAATGTTGGGACAGCTGTTTTGGTRAAACGCAAGGATTTGTCTCAGAGCTGCAGAGTCTCCAGTGAGGAGAAGTTGGGAGTCTTGAGGAAAACTCCCAAATGTTAATAATTGTGTAAGAATTGTCCTGTTTGCAGAGGGTGCTTGTGCAGGGGCTCCAGGGCTGACAGAGGATAGTTCTGCTGGGCCGTGCCTTTGCCACTGATGTGCTGTGATGGCTTTGGGCACATCCCTTTGTTGTCTTGTGTCTTGTCTCTTTTCCATCTGGGACAGAGGATTATCACGCAGTACTGAGGTGCAGCAATACCTGATGTTCTCCTGTGTGTCCCCTTGCTGGCTGGGGGACAGTGGCAGTGCAGCTGGGGGATGTGTGTGTGCCCATGYTGGCCCAGCTCTGCCTACCTGGAGCTGCTGTAGACAGCAGGAGCTGYAGTGATTGATGCTTCCCACTAAAAATAGATGCTCCTGGAGGAAGAGCTGCTGGAGGAACTGTGATTTATTGTCTTTATTTTATTACTTGTGGTTGAATTTCTTTCCTGAGTGGAAATGAGTCTTAATCTGCAAGCACCCACAGACAGCTGGGTTGGCTCTAACCAGCAAAGGGCCTCGTGGCCTCTGCTCCTTGTTCCTGGTTTTCCTGGGAATTATTCTGGCATTGTCAGGAACACCACCTTGGTGGGGTGCTCACCAGGGCAGGGAGCCCCCAGAGCTGTGTTGGGCAGCCTGAAAGCTTCACCACCTGAATTAAAGAGAATTTTGGGGGATGAAGGGAGTGCATGCGTGCAAGGATTTAAAGAATAAGGTCTGGATTTCAACTGACTCCAGTTTTTCCCCATGGATATAATTTCATAGGGGTGAGCTGCTTTGGGGAGCTGTCCCTTGTGCTGTCACAGAGCTGGGGAAACTGAGGCACACGGYGGTTGCAGAGTGGCACATTTTGGGATGGGGATTAGTGGGGCTGGGMTCTGGAGCAGGATGCAGGGCCGTCAGTGGGGGAGGGTGTTTGGCAGCGTGTTTGGGGTCTGGCTTGTTCATTTTTCTGCCAACCTTGCCGTGGGGCAGTGTCAGAGGGCCAGGCTGGTGCCGAGTGCTGTGGGCTGAGCTGCTCCAGCGAGGCACAGGAGGCGTTTGGGGCATTTTGGAGCCGGGAGCAGCCAACTGTGGCCRTGCCCATGTGAAAGGGCCATGTGGCTCAGCGCCTGCCCCTTGCCTTGCATCAGCTGAGACATATATAACACAAGGGATGGGCTGCTGGCAGCCCGTGTGGGGCTATTTTCAGCTGCATCTGTGCCTCGGCRGAGCCGGGGCTGYGCTGAGCCTGCCCTGCTCGGCGGSCTGGGCTCAGTCTCCGGGGATGAGMTGTTCCCTGGCCCCTTCCCCTCCTCCAGGACCCGTCCGGGATGGGCAGGGCAGGCACTGACCCCTGTGGGTGCTGTGGGCAGCCAGCAGCCCTGCCCTGYGTGCCAGGGAGACAAAGCAGTCCCAGTAAGCAGCATCACCCTGGTTAAAGCAGCCCAGCTGCCTCTCTGTTTYCCCTTTTTGTCCCTGGATAAAGCCCCAAGTGGATTTCTAGGCTGGTCAGTGTGGTAGATGAGCCGTGTGTGCCCCAGTGTCCTTCTGGAGTGAGGCTGTCACTGCCCGGTGTGCCCGGGGCTTTGCGCTTTGCTGGGGGCTGAGGCTGCAGCGTCCTTCCCGCTGCTCTGCTTGGGAAAGCAGGGTGCTGCCTGTCCTGTGCCTGCCAAGGCTCTGTCCCCAGCCCTGCTCCCCTCCTGTCCTGCCTGCAGTGCTGAGGACACTTGTCTGCTTGTCAGGCATGTCCTGCCACAGAGCCCGCAGCCTCGCCAGCCATCCGCGAAAGTGCCTGGGTGATGCTGGCTGGGTTTGTTCACTCTCAGTACACAGGATGTTTGTCCCAAAGGGTTAAGCTGCTGCTGCTGCCAGTTTTGGGGGTTTTGAGCCCCTGCACGGGAGCTCAGAGCTGTGAGAGTGGCTGCAGCCCMKGCCGAGAGATACCAGGAGAGGAATSGGGGGCCCAGCTCCSAGGGCTGGGAAAGCAGAAAGGACAGAATTGTGTGGAACTGTTCTCTTGTAATCGAGCAAATGCAGTCTGGTCCCAGCTGCACAAACAGGGCTGCAGAGCAAACCCCRAAGGATCCGTCTTTTACCCCAATAAGAGTGGGTTAATTTGCTGGGCATGTCTGGGGAAAAGTTTTGTCGAGTAAAATTGTTCCATTTGACAAAAGCACCAGCTCTTGCTGGCATTATCAGCAAACAGGGTTTTTTCAAAGCATTTCTGTGGTCCACATTTCCCTGCTATTTCTGCTGCTGCACTCCCCTGTATTTTGTTCCGTAAATCTGACAAGGTTCTCTCAGTACGTCGTGCACTGAAGTTTCTGTTCTGATACCAAATTTAGGGAAGGCTTGTTATCTACAGTTCTTTCTTCCTGGCTTGATAAGGTGCTGATTAATTTAATGCAACTCTCTTTCCTTATCTAGTTGAGCTTCAGTCAGTTTTAGTATAATCTTGAAAAAGCGTGATCAATCTTTAATGTTTGTTTTTAAGGTTTATTCCAAAGCCTTTTAGGCATGCTGGATGTGYGCTCTTTGTGAAGTTCTAGGAGAATTAAGTTAAAAAGTAACAATTATAGAATCTGTTCTGAATGCAGATAAARCATGTTAAAGTTGCTTTAAAACAAGAAAGAGCAGTTGGCTCTGATGAAGTTTCAGGTGTTGMAATAGAATTGTCTTAGCTCTGGTGCTGGGTATAACTCTGGTGTAAGGCAGGGAATATCCCCCTTGGATGGGGAGGAGGATGAKGCAGGGATGGAGGAGAGGGCCTGTYCTGTCTCCTGAGGTGAGGAGGGACAGGGGCACTGYCACCTGTCCCTGTGTGGGGAATTGTTCCCTGCTTTTGCCCAAGCACACAGGTACGAGGAGCAGGCGGTGCAAGGAAACTGGGCTGTCATCAGTGCAGAGCTGCTGCTGTCATTTGGTGAGCAGGGGTTGACATCTGGATAGATTTTCAGTCTGCTCTGGTCCAGGGGAGATGGATCTCTGTTCCAGTGCCCAGCAGCAGATCGATCCTATCTCCTGGATACTGAGGGTTTTGCAGAATTGTCAAAAAGTCTTTCCTAAGGAATTAGAAGTGCACCCAGGCACTGAGCAGAGGAGCTGAACCTCCCAAACCTGCAGGCTGGGAACAAATTTGCTTAAGACTAACGGGCTGCCTTAGAATTAGAGATTTTCAGCCAGGAGAAGCCTGGCTTCTTCAGTGCACACCCAGAGCCTGGGAGGTGTGTTCCCAAGCATTAACAGACTGTAGATTGATGGCATTCAGGGAGCACTGGCCCTGCTGCCCCCAGCAGCCCTCTGCAGGGGTGGCTGCTGCTGAGCCACGTGCTGAGGCCACCCCTGATGTCCCTCTCAGSCCACTGCCATTTGCAGATTGTCCCCGTGGCCCCAGCTGCCATGAACCTTRTTCTCCCAGCTGGATCTGAAGCTCAGTATGAGTCTGTGTCTGGTCCCCAGAGCCCAGGTTTGGCTGGAGGTCGTTGGCAGCACATGCTCAGTGCTTTTCCCTTTGCCATCTCCCTCCGAGGCTGTTCCTGGTCCCTCCTGCACTGTGTTGGAGTTGCTGTGCTTTGCCCCAGAAAGCAGTGCTGGTTTAATCCCTGTTTTCCAGCCAGGCTGTCCCTGTGCCTCCTCCCCACACACGTCAGGGCACACATGTGCACACGCGTGTGCAGGCAGTGCTGCACCTCCCTGTGGATCGCTCTCAACATGGGCAGGGAAACCTATGGATTAAAACACATGTGCATATGTTTCCCTTCCCAGATATATTTTGGAAAATATGAGTCAGCAGCAGCAGCAGCAGCAGCAGGCAAGAACATATTACATAATCTCTGGGAGCCAAGAAAACCTTGCAGTTTATTGGGAGGGAGGCTTTCTGCAAGCAGCAGCTTTTACCATCATTTTGGGGCCTGAGCCCCTTGGTCAGTGGCCTCATTTCCATCRTATCCTCTTGTGTCTAATGCAGGGAAGCAGTCTCGGCAGCCTTGGGTTTTGGTATATTTTTAAACCCCCCAGTACTGGTAGAATCTCAGGGCCGTGCTGTTGGTAACTACTTTTCTCTTGTTCCTTAACATGTTCTCCTGCACAGAGTCTGTGATTTTCCTTTTTGGTTCCCCCCACTCCCCACCTCCTGCTGTTTTCTCTCAAATCTCAGCACGGAGAGAAATGGCACATGAGTGCAGCTGGAAATAGCTGCTGCCCCCTCCGCCTCCCCTCTGCTCACGGCCACCCACCTCCTCCACCTACTCCCAAATGGGAGAGTGAARTCAACATCCACTTTTAGCCCCAGGCTGCTGCTCCTCGGCTCTCCCCCTCTCCCTCGCYGTGCCTGCCCTGCCCACACAGGATTCAGAAGGGCTTCATCACCATTTTAAGGCTCCTGCAGCTGGATGAGCCCTTGTCTGGTCCCGCTGGCACTCGGGGGACCAGGGACAAGAGGGGATGTGCAGTTTGCTCCGTGCTGGCTGGGCAGGGAGAGGGGAGCAGCAGGAATTATGGACATGCAGAGGAGCACAAACAAAAATCCAAGGAAGTCAGACAGCAGGAATGTCAGGATATGCCATCCTGGGCACATCCATATGAGCCTTGGCACGGGCAGGGATGGGAGCAGTGGACACAGAGCCCTGCTCGGTGGGTGAGTGCTCTCAGCTCTCCACGGTGCTGCATCTCTGCTCCTCCATCTCTACTGCCAGCCTTAATTCCTGCAGGATGCCTGGGAAGCCTAGGAGGGGAACGGGCATTAGCACAGTGCAAGGAAAGGAAGGAAAGGCTTTGTTTGTTTTTAATTTGCCCAATAAAAGCAAAAGGTTTAGAGCTCTTTGATCTCTCAGGGCAGTGCAAATGCTTTCGCTGTGGCTGAGCCCGTGGGTGCCTTTCAAGCAAAGTGAAAGCTTGGTTGTGGTTTTTCCAATATCAAAGCCTTCCCAAGGAGGCAGTAAATTGCCACGCTGGCTGAGAGCAGTGCCCTGTCTGGGACAGTGTCTGAGCCACTCGCTGCAGAGSAGATTGAGAGACACAAGAATTGATGGTGACAGAATAACCTGTTTATCCAGAGCACTCTGTCTTCACCCCCGWTAGCTCTCGAGTTTCTGCTGTTTGGACACAGGAAAATTTAAATCTTCTTTTTAATATTTTTAAAGCCACAGAAGTCTCTGTTACAACCAGAAATCTAATGTGCTCAGCAGAGGGGATGGGTTTTTCTGTCCACCATCCATCAGGGCTCTCCATATTTTACGGAAGAGCCTGGTTTGAGCTGTGTCTGCCCAGTGTTTGGAGCAGTTGGGGAATGATGGGGCCCCCAAAGGGCTGGGATTTGGGGGAACTGCCCCCCATTCCTCTCCTCTTGCAGCTAGGGTGATGCTGCAGGGGCTGTTTCATCTTTCTATGTCTTTGTTTCTCTTTYTGTAAAATGCACAGAAAGAAATTGCCCTTTCCTGTTGAAGGCTTTGCCAAGTGAGGATGAAAAGTGCTGTAYTGGAGGCAGGTGGGATTGGAGCAGATGGATGAAAAATGCCTGTCACCCTCTGGGGCTTTGCGGGGGCCCCTGGCAGAGCAGAGCTCCCACCCAGGAGCTCCCTGCTTTMATTTAAAGCAACATCTTGAATTCCACCCGAGATCCCAACAGTGATGTCAGCAGGGCTCCACCAAAGATTCATTTGGCCTCAAATATTTTGCATATGCAACGTCAGAGCTCAGCCTTCTGTTTTTGCAGCTAGAGAAGGGCTCTGCACCTCATTAGAGCCTTCACCAATAATACACTTGCTCTGTTATTAATTCATCTAAATGAGGCTTTTTTTGTTTCCCTAAGCCTTTTGTGGTATTTCTGTGCTGTCGAGAAATTAATCTGCATTAAGCAGAAATACCTCAGTAAAACCAGGAGCTTTGGAGTAGCTGTTCAGCCTCTTGTGGCATAAGCTCTGGGGCAGAACCCYATGGGGTATCCACAATTCCCACCCCAAAGCCAACAAAAAGAGCAAGAAGAGGCTCATGGTGCACAAAGAAATGGCACAAAAGCCAGGCAAAGCCCAGCCATGCTCTGGATGCTGGCATGGCCTGGAAGTGCTGTCTCWGACTGACACGAGCTCACATCTTAATTGCCAGATCTTTCATTTTCAAGCTCCTGTGCTTGGCCATCCTCTCCCCAAAAGAAGGATTGTTCCCTGGGGCACGTTCCCTCCTGTTCTGTCAGGACATGTCTGTAGTGGTTTTCTCAGCTGCTCAGGGAAGACTTCTGCTCCTCCTTTGAACTGGTCTCCCACAGCTGGAAACATCTCCCCATCCCTGCAGTGGGTTTTGCTGCCCTTTTTGCCTCTCTGTTTCTCCTGCAGACAGTTTCACCTTTGCAGGGTTTTTCCAACTCAGGTTGAAATTCAAGCGATAATAATACTTGACATTCTTCATTCTGGCATCTTAAAAATCTTTTCTGAAGTTTTAAAGCCTTTAAAGCCTTTGTGCKGTATAAATACTTGAGTACTTCTTCTATTTTTAAATGAAAATGGTGCCTGAAAACCCTCAAAAGTCAAATGAAGATCAAAGGCTTGGGAATACCAGCAGTTTTCTGTATTATTCACAGCAGCCAGAGACTGAGGTTGTGTTGGCCAAGAGCAAAGGGACTGCTGTGCTCATAATGATGCAATCATAGAATTATGGAATGGTTTGGGTTGGAAAGGACCTTAAAGCTAATCCCAGTCTACCTCTGCCATGGGCAGGGACACCTCCCACTRTCCCAGGTTGCTCCAAGCCCCATCCAGGGGGCATTTCCAGGGATCTGGCAGCCACAGCTTCTCTGGGCACCTTGTGCCAGGGAATCACCCTCACAGGAAAGGATTTAGGATTTCTTCCCAGTATCCCCTCTAAACCTGCTGTCACTCTTTGGTATCTAGTTAATCTGTCCCAGCTCCTCTGTAAAGCTCAGCCTTGGTGTTCAGGAGAGCTGGGCTTGGTGTCTGACACTGCTGCTGCTGGAAATCCCCTGTTTTATCATCTTGTTTCATGTCCATCCCAGTGCAGGAATGGCCAGCAAAGGGCTGGAGCAGGGATAGTGGCAGCACTGCCCTTTTCAGCGGGAGCTGGCCTGGCTTTACAAGGTTTTCAGCAAAGTAAACCTCTTTTCCTGTAGCCCAGCCTTCCTCACCATTTTCCTCCCTCCGTGTGGCYTCTGAGCAGGAATCAGGACAATAGATGGAAATTGATGTCCTGGAGGCATGTGACAAGGGGATCCTTGAGACTCAGGGCAGCTCACAGAAGAACTGCCTCTGATAAATGCTCAGAGGTTTCTGTGGGTTTGCTCAGCAGCTGCAGTCAGGGCTCACAGTGGGGATTTTTACCACTGCCCAGGGAATTGTTCCAGGGCTGTGTGAGCCACCACCAGCAGCATCCTTGCTGGAATAAAAGGTAAAAATGGATGCAGAGAAATTTGGCCAGAAGAAGAGTGGAAAGAAAAAAAAAAAGTTAAGATCCAAGGAGTAGCTGTTGAAACGCAAAAGGATCTAGAAAGCAAAGATGCAAAAATAAAAGCGGAAMTGAGTGATGTTTTTCCAGCATTGTGTAACTCATTTTAATTGCAATCCATCTAGAAATCTAATTGAGGCAAGAAATCAATGCAGAATTGTAGAGCAAAGCGTTGGCCTTCCAGATGTTTGCAGCTTTCTGGATTGTTATTTTCAGCTTCCTCCCACAGTTTRTTGGAGTCCCTCCTTCCTTGCAGTGGCCAGGGGAGGATGTCCCCCTGATGTGTGGCAGGTGGGCATTGAGGCCTGTCCTGGGGCTTTCTGCTGTGAATTTGTGTCTTCTTGTGTCTTGAGGAACACCCTGGAGTGGTTTTGGTGGTGGAGAATGGGGTGTTGGAGAATGGGGTGTTGGAATGTGGAATCCCCAGGGTTTCTGTAGGATCACCACACATCTCCCAAGCATGGCTTTGGGGTCAGAGCAGGCTGTTGTCCCCTCACAGGGAATTTCCCTGGGCAGGAATTCTGTGCGAGGGGTGGAGCTGRGGCTGTGCTGTGCTCTTCTCTCTGAACACCTCCCTTAAATCCATGGGATGAGCTCATGCAGCACAGGCATTAGAGCTGCCTCATCACCTGGAGGGTCCTTTCACCTAGCAGATTACCAGCTTAAGAGACTGGTGAAAGCCCACCAATGCTCAAGGCTTCTGGTGATTCAGCAGAATGATGCCCTCCGTGTCTGTTGCAGCAGCCCTCTTGTTAGAGGGTAGAAATGAACTGAGGCGCAGACTTCTTGTTTATCACAGCATGAAAAGGGTCCTGGTTTATTCCTCTTCACAGCTCAGCAATCCTGACTCCAGCTATTCACAGACTGTGGCTGCAGCAAGCTCCTCCTGTAGGTTTCCCTTGCAGCCTCTGCCTGCTGGTTATTTCCTGCTAAACCATGACTGCAGGTTTGCAGGCTCTGATTGCAGGCTTTTACCCAGCCAGACTGTGACTGCAGGGATTGGTTTGCAGGCTCTGACTGCAGGCTGTTACCCAGCTAGACTGTGACTGCAGGGATTGGTTTGCAGGCTCTGACTGCAGGCTTTTACCCAAGCCGGACTGTGACTGCAGGGATTGGTTTGCAGGCTCTGACTGCAGGCTTTGACCAAGCCAGACTGTGACTGCAGGTTCCAACAACAGGCTCTAACTGCAGACCCAGCCTAACCTCACAGCAGGGATCCTCTCTCCCTAGGGTCCTTCTTCTTCTTCTTCGTGACCCTCTCATTCCCTCTCCCTCAAGGTTCCTCCTCCTCCATGATTCCCCTCAGCAGCTCACCCTCTCCTTTTTATCACACTTATCTTTATTGGMTCCAGCTGTGACTCATCAGGGGCCAGGCTGTATTGGATAATTAACACAGCTGTYACTTACCAGGGGCAAGGTCACCTGTATTCCCTTCTACACATGTCATTGCCAGCAGTCTCCTGGAAGGCAGCGTGGTATTTCTCTTGGATTTGTTGGCATTTGTGAGGGAGGTTTTACCTTGTTTCTGGTCCATCCTCAGCATTTGGGGCTGCTGGGGGTCCTTGCTTTGAATCCGGTTTTGGCAAGGGCCGTGTGGAGACTGCCCAGGGCTGTGTCTGGGCAGAGCTGGGGCTGCAGGAGGATCYCTGTGCTCCTGGAGGGAGGGAGRCTGTGCTGCCATGGCCTTTGGAGTGTCCCTTCRCTCTGCTCCTGCCTCTTGTCCTGCCTGGAGATGGACTCAGGCAGTGAGGCAAGGACAGAGCTCCCCAGGAGGCTGCCAGGCTCCTCAAAGATCACACAGCAGCTYCACAGACAGGTGAGGCTCTGAGACAGCAATCCAAGGAAATCCTGACAGCCAGACACTCGCATTCCCAACAGAATGGCAAAAAGCAGTGGATCCAGGTATGGAATATCTCCCCTGACCTCCTTCCTGGCTTCCAAGCRTGTCCCCCTCACCGTGGCACTCTCAGGTGTCACTGCAGGGAGTTAAATGTGTTTGTGTTTAGAATACTCACTTGGAGCAGCAGAGAGAAATGGGAACAGAGTTTGTAGGAGGTTAGGATGAGTTGGGATCAATCTGATGGGATTGCATGCAAAGGAACCCTCTTCAATCTGGGCAGGAGGCAGGGAAAGGCAAGATTCAGGCTTGTCCAAATGCAGAGAGTGCAGCTGGAAGAGGGGGAAGGATACAATGCAGGAGGTAAAACTAAGAATAGAGGAATGTGTTATAAAGGGAAATCTGGGGCTGGAGGTCAGGACAAATTAGAACACGCAGAAAATGTACTTCACTAGGCCATGGATTTGTATTTCTGGAAAATRACTGAAGTTATCTTCACATCGGCAGTTCTCATGGGATTAGAGAAAATACCAGAACAGGTTCTCAAAGAGACAGTCTTCCTTTGGCCTGTGAGCAGAACTGAGGATTCAAAGCTGGTTTTTGGAGCCCTGAGCCCCTCGAATTCTGAGAGGCATGGCTKTTCCTGCAGGCAYCTCTGGGCAGCAYCAGCATGATGTGCCTAAAMCAGAGTTTATTCTGATGGTAATTGCAGAGAGGGGCAGCAAACCTCCCCAGGACAGATGGAGTCAGGAGTAGAAGGGCTCTGGAAATGGGCCATGGGTGAGGCTGGAGCAGGGGAAGGCAGTGTTTTATTGTTATTACCTGGAGTTGCTCCAAGCCTTTAACAGATGGGAGGATTTGCCACTTTGGCTGTGCTGGAAAGCTGGGCAGTGGAGCCATCCATCCATCCATCCATCCATCCATCCATCCATCCATCCATCCATCCATCCATCCATCCCTGGCTGCAGTGTCCTGTGGCCACCAGTGCTTTGGGAACCTGCTGGGTTGAAAGGTCAGGGTTCTCTTTGGTGGTGATTTGGTGCAGACTGTGCTTAGAGGTGCCAGGAGCTGCATGTAAGTCCTGGGTTTGGCACTGGTCCTAAAGAAGGAGAAACAAGTAAGTGAGATCCTGCAAATCAGTGTTTTGATTGTTGCTTTTGAGAAGACTGATAGATGTGGATTGGCTGCAGGAGCAGGATTTATCTTGGCAGTTCAGCAGCCTGCCCSAAGCCTTTCTGGTGTGTGTGGTGTGGCCAGAAGTGTTCTGGATTTATGGATGACCTTAGGAAGCACAGGCAGTTCTGGGGTGCTGCAGAGACAAGGCCATGATGGGGCCTTATCTGTGTCCAGCAGCTTCAGGGTCTGGCTTAAAAAGGCTCCTGTATTGATCACCAAGAGTACTGGGTTCTTCTTCTAACATAAAATAAGCCTTAATTCTTAGATAATTGTTGCATCCTGTGCTACTTATTCAGAACCTCTCCCCACCTGGTGTTGGTGCATAAACACAGGACAGACTCTCCCCTCATTTTCTTTCCCTGCAGTAGCTCCAGCCATTTTAAATCTGTGAGCTRGAACTCCAGGGATCTTGCTCATGGATGCACTTAAAAGTTGAGTACACAGGGGAGATTCTGGGAGTTTGGCCATGAGCTCAAGACCTTTAAAATCATGRACCAGATTCTTGGTTAGCTAAGGCTTTGGAGCTTTCCAACGTGTTAGGAAATCATAAGGTTTTTTGAGCGATCAGGTTTTAATTTTTTTATCCTACACTGTCATGCATTGACATAAGAGACCAATAATTCAAACCACTTCCAGGAGAATCCTTTTGAACTAAAAATAAATATGTAACCAGTTTTTGGAGACAAACATAAAAGTTYAGTTTCTTTGGAGTCTGTATGAATGAATATGGCCAGGCATTTGYAAGCTGCTTTCTACACACACTCACTGCCCATCCACCCCAAGAAAAGGCWGATTTTTACTACCAGATATATTTATAAGTTAAGAATATAAATGTTCTATAGGCTGTTACACACTGCAAACACACACAGTGTGAGCAAGACATTGATTTGCAGCCCCACACGTCAGAAATGACCTGCCCAGRTGCTGGGGGATGCCAGGGCAGTGTAAAGGTGACCCTGTGTGCATGCAGGGAGTGTTGAGCTGTGTGCAGCCCCAAAGCAGTGGGTTTGGACCCCTGGGCTCTCAGGTGGCTCCTTTGGGCAGGGATGTCACACATCCAGACGGAGCTGGCTGCTCCCAGATTCCCACGGAGATGCTCACATCCACTCTGACTCACATCCATGGCATTTTATTGTTGGGTTGAAGACTGTCTAAAAATTCCCTGGCATTTCTCCAGACACAGTGCCAGCAGCCCTTAAACTCAACTCATTTCCTTCCCATCAAACCACGGAGCTCATCAATAGCAATCTCAGGCTCCAGCAGGGAACTCGGAGGTGGGTGGGATTTGCCACCCTCCACAGGCTGGTGGTAAATAGGTCATTACCAATACAGCAGCAGGAATAAAGCACAGGGGGAGAATTTGGAGAGGGAGAAATGATGGTCCTTTCCCTTTGGTAGCAGGTATTTTTTGCTGGTGCCAGCAGAAAGATTTAGGGATTTTTTGCTGGTTACTTTATGGAATCAATGAACRGCATCTTATCAAAAGTTTGTGTCTGGGGATTGACAAATACTCAGGTGCCTTTGCATCTCTGTGGTTGCTTTTATTAACTAATGGGAGCTTAAAAGACAAGGGGACCCCAGGAGCTCCCTGCAGAATGGAGCTCTTACTGTTGGAGCCTCTTCCCAGCAAGTTGCTCTCAGAGCCCTTTTTTTTCCAGCAGGAATATCACATTTGATAGGGGGACTCAAAGGGACCAGTTTTACCTTTAAAGTCTAGGTTTAATTTTTTTATTTCTGTTAAAAAAATGTGTTTCGACAGTTTGTCACATCGGCTCAGCCTGCCACGTCGTGGGCAGTGAAGTGTTAGGAAGGAAAAGCAGAAAGTATTTTGATGAAGGATCAAGTCAACTCACTAATGTTTTTTGAACATCTCCTGTGTTGACCTTGGTCTCCACAGACACCGCCTGCTCCTGCAGCTCTCCTGGCTCCTGGAGAGCTTCTGGAGGTGCTGAGGGAATTGCCAGGCAGGATCTGGGGAGATGGCAGGAAAAGTTCTTGTGGGAAGTCTGTGCTTTGCAGCTGAAGCATTTGCCAGCTTCTCCCAAAGCCTCCATCCTGTGTTTATTTTGGAGCTGAGGAGGAGGGAAGGAGGGAGGGAGGCATCATCATCCTTTTGGTAGCTATGGAGAGAGGAGAGGGCAAAGTCTGTGGAGCACAAGAGCCCCCAGATTTCCACGCTCAGCTTCCAGAAAAGCCCAGCTCAGTCTCTCCTGTTGGGCTTGTTTTTATCACCAGACAAACATTTAATTATTTTACCTTCATGCTGCCGCTGAATCAACTGAGAGAACTACAAAAGATAATGCACTTCTATTTTTATATCTTATACTAATGAAGCTCAGGCTGGAATTTTCCCCTGCATGATTGGCTGGAACAGGGGAGGAAGAATTCTGAGGGAGGAGGGAGCGAGACACTCAGCATTTAGCAGCGAGCATGGCTGTGCTTGGAGCAAACCTGCAGCACTCCRAACAGTGCTGGAAAGTGAGGAGAGCAGCATTTTATCCCTGTGCAAGGATCATAGAGGCTGATTCTCCRTGGTGAGGGATGGATGGAGACAGTGACACTCCAGGACTGTGCTGCTGGCTCTGCTTTCTTGGCAGGGCTGAGCAGCAGGGCTGGGCTGCCCCCCTGTCCCCAGCCCCCAGCGTGGGCTCACTTGCTCCCTGGAAAACATCCCCTGGGCCTTGGCAGGAGCCGAGTGCTCCATCAAAAGTTCATTAATATGTTGAGTTGGAGCCACATGGCTGTGTGCAGCCTGCTGGGAACACCAGCACTGGGACAGGCTGGACCAGGCTAYGTCACAGAGAGTACAAAATGTGTAGGGACTGCAGCATTAGTGGGGAGGCAGTGCTTAGGGCTGGCCTGTGGTGACACCTTAATCTGAGGTGGCACAACAGCAGTGACCGATGGCCCCTGAGCTGGWTGGGTGTCTCTGGAGAGTTCAGCTTAGCCAGAGCTGGTGTTTGCAGCTCAGCATCAAGATGAAAATCCAGCCTAAAGTCATCATATCTGATATATGAAGAATTTCAGTCCCAGGCAGCAGAGATTTGGCCTCACTGCTGCGAGTCARCCTGGCTGATTTGGATTGCAGCTCAGCTGGGATCAGCAGTGGGATCTGGGGCTCTGTGTGGAGCAGCCCCTGTGAGCTGGTTCTTTCCAAGGTGAGAAACTGCTCCTAAACTGCTCAAAGGCTCCTGAAAGRGTCAAAAGATTTGACATTTTCTTTAGTAATAAAAGAGAGGGAGTAATCAAGGCACAGTCGTGCATGGGTTTGTTAATTTGCTGAGCTGCAGCGCTGTCAGTCAGTGGGAAGTAAGACACTGGGTTTTATTTGGCAAATGTGAGGGGGGAAAGTAAAGCAGAAATCCCAGAGAAGCAGCATTTTTTACATAGGTTTTCCAGCAGCTGATTTGAGCTGACCCTGAAGGCTGCAGGTCCTGAGCATCCTTGCTTGCATTTTTGGGGTGGTAATGTTCAATACCTGCACCTTAGAGAAAGCAGCTGCAATATTTCAATAACTAACTGGGTGTGTCACAGGTCAGGCTTCCTTTGAAGGGCACAAAGAGGATGTGATCCAGKGAGGAAGACCAGGAATGTGCTTGAAGAGTCACCCTCAGATCCCAGAAGGTCCCTGTAGGAATTGATCCTCTTTAACAGTGCCCAAATGTGGAATGCTGCTTTATAGTGCCTATAAAAAGAGCTGTTAATAAAATTGATCTGGGAGGGAAGGGCAGCACAGCAAGATGAAATTTTACAGCCCTAGCATTGAGTAGATGAAAAATGTAAATCCACTGGTGGTGCCTGGAAAGCCATTGTTTGACCCCAAGGAATGTCACAGCTTCAGTCCAGCTGGACAGGTGCCACCAGCACCATCAGTGCCATAATTCCTGTCCCTGCTTGCAGGTATTTGTCAGGGCCAGGGATGGTGGTGCCTGGAGCCCAGGGGTTGCCTGTGGTGTCCATCAGCAAACTGGTGTGGCAATGCCTTGGGCAGGGCTTTGGGCTGCCTGGGAGGAGCAGCATGGCCATGAGGGCTGGGGGAGGAGGGAGAAAGGGATAAACCACTTCAGTCCCTTCTGACCATGCCTATGGGAAATAGGGACCTGCATGGAGGAGATTTAGGGAAACTGTACAGCCCAGGGAAGTGGGTGCCAGGAGTCCATGGGATCCTGAGRTTCACCATCTGTTCAGCCTGAAGGSTCCCATGACAGGTGAGTTCAGATTTTTAGGAGAAGTTTTATCTCAAAAATGCAAAAAGAGCTTTGGACATTTGGAACATCATTGCCCAGAGAAGCTTTGCTTGCCCCATCCCTGGAAATGTGCAAAGCCASGTTGGAGCACCCTGGGATAGTAGAAAGTGTCCCTGCCCACAGCCTGAGCAAGATGAGCATTAAGGTCCCTTCCAACCCAAACCATTCCATAATTCTCTGATGAGGAAAGCTGAAAAAAGGCAATGGCACCAGGTTAACGTGGGAATCAACTCTTGTGCACAGGGAGGACAAACCCTGGGAGCTGGGAAGGATGGCTGGATCTGTGATAGAAGCTGATGGCTGAGACTCCCTGGCTCACAGGAACAGTTTGTGCCTCTGGCCTTTTAAAAATTGAACCTTGAAAATCGGGGAGAAATGGACTTTTTATTTGGTTAGTGTTTTGAACCTGTAAAACTGAAAGTCATAATACCCTGTAAAACATTKGAGGCAATTTGGGAATATGGCATTCCTTATTAAACTCCATGGGTTTTAGAGACTTCTTAGGTTTTCACAGTGGTGCAGGCTGTGACCTCTATAATGTTCAACAGGATCCTTGAAAAATTGAGACCAATTTAACAAGAATAGCTGCTGCCTTGGTGCTCCAGCTCTTCCATTTCTTTCCTGGCTGGAGTTAAGTTCATAATGGTTTAGCAGAACCCTTTTAGTTGCTAAAAAAGATTATTGTGGTCTGGGCATAGGGGACTACTGTGTGACAGATATTTTAGCAGAACCATTTGTCCATGGCTGGAATAACAAAGTGAAACGTCACAACTACAATATTTTGAAGGTCAGAAATCATAACTCTTTGCATATTGTCAAGGTTATTTTTGGSCAGTGTAACAAAATATATTGTTACTTGGGAGTTTGAGGGGATACAAACCTCTGTGGATAGAGAGGAGACCTGGCAGTTTTTAAAGCTGATGTTTCCTGATGTCTGGGGGGTGGCAGAGTGTTAGTACCAGACCTAGAGAGAAGTCCCAAAATCCAGCAGCTGRGATTTTTTCTGTGTCTGGGATTTTTATTCTGTGTCTGGAAATCCAAAGCCTCTGTTGGTTTAAGCTGAGAGCTGGTGCACATCAGAATTCTGTGGCACTGGGATGTTTCCTCCTCTGGGATGCCAGGCTTGTCTTTTATCTTGTTTTCTCTTTATTTCTGAATGAACTTTGCCCAGTTTGCTGCACCAGGCAGAGGATGTTGGTGCTGTGTTCTCTGCAGGTGGGATGCTCTGTGTCCTGCAGTCTTCCCTGGAATCCTGCTCCCAAATCTCTGTGTGTTTACAGGGTGAGCAGCTTCCCTTCTCTGTGCCTGTCTGTGGCACTTGGGAAGAGCAGGCAGAATAAACATCCTTCACACAGTTATTCCCTGAGGTGGCATAGGGATGTGCCATTTCTCCTGCAGGAAGCTCGTGTGAGCTCTCAGAGGCTGCAGGACACTGGGCCACAGGAGCTTTTGGCCTTTAACCTTCCTCTAATTGGTGAATAATTCATTGCTGTTCCATGCAGATGTGAGGTTTTTTAGGGATCCCATAGCACCTCTGTCTTTTCAGTGTTGCCTAATGAGGAGTCTGAGCTGAGAATTCATTGCTCCCATACTTTCTTCCTGCAGACCTCCATTCCTGAGGCTGAACCCCTGCAAAGGCAGAGAGTGAGCAGCCTTCACCCTCTTGTAGTGACTGCTCAGGGCTGGTGTGTGTTGAGAACACACAAAGTCAGTATGAATATGTAAGAAGGGAGAGTGATTTCTCCCAGGTCTGGCTCTGGTTATCCTAAAGCTATTCCCAGGAATGCCACAGGAGGACATGGGTAGGAAATGCAGTGGAAAATGGAAAGGAAATGCAGAAACTGCTCACCTTATCTCTCAGCTAAGAGACCATCCTCTCCTGACATCCATGATCCTGGGTGCCAAGGTTTGGAAGACAGCATCAGAGGAGTGGCTTGTGCTGAAGCCTGTTGGGACAGAGGWGCTCTCCTGGGAGGAGAGGATCTGCCAGGCTGGCAAGGGATGGATGCTGGTGCTGCTGCAAACCCCAGTGTCTTCCTTCTCAATTGCTCAACTGATCTCCATGGGCTGTGGGAATTCTGGGAATTACCCACCTGCTCTGCAGCCAGTGTGACCATCCCAGCTTGGCCCAGGGGCTGAGCTTTGCTTTGGAAGCAGGGATTAAAWGATGTTTATTAAAACTTGACCAGCCAAGGAAAACGTGCTGGCCAGGTTGTTTGGGGAGAGTGGCCTGAGCATGGTGAGCTGCTCTGAGGGGAATTGCTCTTCCTCAGTGTGGAATGCTGCACACTGTRAGATCCTGTGGTGATGGAAAATGGGAAAGATCAATCTTAAGATTGAACAGGAACAGGCCACTGTTCCTCCCTGGTGGAGGATATGCCCTCTCAGCCTGTTTGGGTGCTCACCACAGCCACCACAACCCCAACATTTTGGACTGGTTTGTCGTCCACCTTAACATCTCCTTGTCCTTCCTTCTCCCAGCTGGTTTTGAGCTGGGTTTGCTCTGGATTTGAGYRTGGTTTCCTCTGGGTTTAATAATTTGTGAGGCTGCTCTGTTCCCCTTGCCAGGCTCGTGGCTGGTGTCTGTGGCTGCTGCAGGGAGAGGCACTGTCCCTTCTGTGTCAGCAGCACAGCTCTGAGAGGGCAAGTCTGGATGGCACAGAGGTTTTGTAGTGTGTGCACCCTTTCTTTGGGCCATGTTCTTTCAGTAAATTCTGTGCCAAACTCTGAAGCAGTGAATGGARGCTGAGTGAGGAAATGCTGTTGTGGGACCTTTATCCCACTTGTGGTCCTTCAGAACCAAGRCACACACAGACCCAGAAAATCTTCAGTCAGTGTTTGCAAATTAGTGCAGACAGGAGCTTACAAGCTCAAAGCAAATCTCTGTTGCTAATTTTCCAGAGGCACCACTGAAAGAAAGAGAATTTCATGCAGGACACTAAAAACCACTCAAAAAAGCCCGAACAAAGGGAAGTCCCTCCAGCTTTCAGTTCCAGAATTACCCTGATTTATCAGCTGCCCACGGTTTTCTCTACAGAACATCCCTTGAGTCCCTCTGAGTCTGGAATTCTTTCCAGCACTGAGGATGGGGAGTGGAGGAAAGCAGGGAAAGCTCCTTTTCATCCAGAGCTGTGCCACAGGAGGCCAAGCATCCCCACAGCTCCCAGCATGGCTCTGGTGCCTTCCCACGGGCACCATCCCAGCTGGTCTGCAAAGGTTGGCATCTGTAAGGTCTCCAGTTTAAAAATAACTGAGAGAAATCYCCCTTCTACAAGGCACAAATAAAAAGAGGATGGTTGAGGTAACAGTGATTTAAAAACTCCTGGTACTGCCTGAAGCACTGCAGGGAGGGAATTGCAGGACCATGACAGCCTTTCCCATGGGCACCAGGTGCTTTCCTTGTTGTCCAGCTGGGGGAACYCAGTTTTCAGTTTCAGTTTTCTTTAGGTTTTCTCCAGTTTCTGCATTTTTCTTTAGGACTCTTAGGCTCACTCTGTGCTTGTCAGCCCCGCTGCTCTGGGTTTGCAATGGGGAAAAAGCAAGTTTAGAAGAGTATGGGAGAAGGTTGTGTTGTGTTGAGCTTAATTTCTGTTAAAAATACAAGGAGTTGGTGAAAAGGACTTTCTGTGCTGGTTGAAGCCAGGAATTTGGGATGAGATGTAAAGTGCAGGGTTGGTAGCAGCTCATACATGTGTGACCTGCTTAGCTGTGTACCTGCAGGACCTTTTAGGGGAAACTTGGTGGATTTTGGGGTTGAAAGTATAGATAAGTAATGCCAAGTGATGATTTGCAGCCCTGAGGGAGACCAGACACCAGCATGGGGCTGCTGCCTCATGGCTGGGATGTTCTCTGTGAGCCTGGAAGATCTGAGGGAGGGATGGAGGGATCCATGGATGGATCCATGGATGGATGATGGAGGTATGGATGGATCCATTGATGGATGATGGAGGGATGGATGGATCCATGGAGGTATGGATGGATGATGGAGGAATGGATGGATCCATTGATGGATGATGGAGGGATGGATGGATCCATGGATGGATGATGGAGGAATGGATGGATCAATGGAGGGATGGATGGATCCATTGATGGATGATGGAGGAATGGATGGATCCATTGATGGATGATGGAGGGATGGATGGATCCATGGATGGATGATGGAGGAATGGATGGATCAATGGAGGGATGGATGGATCCATGGATGGATGATGGAGGAATGGATGGATCAATGGAGGTATGGATGGATCCATTGATGGATGATGGAGGGATGGATGGATCCATGGATGGATGATGGAGGAATGGATGGATCAATGGAGGGATGGATGGATCCATGGATGGATGATGGAGGAATGGATGGATGGATGACTCTGTGAGTGTTTTCACCCAGGTGGAGGAAGCATTGCACACACCTGGATGGCCCTGGGCATGAGGAGGTGGTGGAGGCAGTCCCTTCGGATCCTGCACAGGGACATTTCCAGAGCAGCCTCGCACTGCAAACTCCCGGCTCTGTCCGAAGCAAGTTCCTGCACGCTGGCATCGTTTGCATGCATCAGGAGAAACCTGCCTTGCCCAGGAAAGCTCTGACAGCAAGAGCACTGCAGCTCCCAGTGCAAGGCAATGCTCAGATGAAAGCTGCTGGAGAGAGGGGGAAGAGCAGTGAGAGGAGAGGGGAGAGMAGGGGAGAGCCTGAGCTGGCAGCACACACGGAGCTGCACCCCAGCTCAGGGGGCTCCCAGCTGTGCCTGCCCAACACAGGGGGCTTGGAGAGGGRCAGTGACTGGCAGAGCATCCAGTGTGGCCAAATAGACGGCATTAACTCCTGGAGGGAAGGATCAGGGGGATGTTTAATCTCTTATCCAGGAAGTTTGCAGTAGGGGTTGACAGACACATTCAGTAGCTCTGAGAGGCACCGAAGCAGAAGTAATGGTTGAGGCAGAGCTGAGGAGCTGCAGGGAAGGGTTTTGGGCATGTGGCTGGTTTTGCTGTGCTGCTTTTTGGTGCTCACTCCCCAAGCATGTCCCTTGTCTCCTTGGGCTGCTTAGTTTTGGTGGTATTCAGTGTTTCCAGGTTAGACACCAGAGCAAGAATCACACGTGGAGATCGGCAGTTCCAGAGCTTCCCACATTTCCGTGTGTTCCAGAGCTGCAGGAGCCTGGACACAGCAGCACTCCTCAGCTGCTCAGTGGGTTACAGGAGGGAAGGGATTTCTCTGGGGAGGCAGATCCTTGGATCTGTGCTGAGGACCCCGAGCAGCTGTGCTGTGTCAGGTCACTTGACGTGAACGCTGGTGAGGCACCAGTGACAGCCCCTCCAGCTCCTCACATCGTGCTCCTCTGCTTTAACCTTTGCCTGCCTGTCCCCAGCCCTTCCTTCAGGCAGGTGCTGGCCTCAGTCACAGCAGTTCCATGTGGGCTAAGAGCTCTGTGGGTGAMACACAGCTCTGGCTCCAAGGGTGGCAGGGGGGTGTCCAGAGCAGGGTGTTACTGGCCCCTGGGTTAGCCCAGGCTTGGCTCTGAGAGGCAGAACCACACACCCACAGCCACTGAACAGTTTACAGGAGTTTTTGGGTTCTCTCTATAATAAAGACATAGAAAGTCCATAAGCCCCACTCTGTATAAGGAATTGTGGTCTGCAGCGGTTGGAATTAGATCATGGCATTATTGTGTGTGGGCTGTACCTGCACCTCTGCATGTACAGGGTTGGTAGTGCATGGCTGTGGCCCCTGGGGCTGTGTGCATGTTTAGTATTTTTTCCTGGATTTTTCTTTTTTATTGGCTTGGATACTCACAAAATGCCTGGGAATTATCCAAGTACAGTCGTATCTTGTTGCAAGTTTGGATGACCTGTCTACTTTCTTCATTCCCCTTAATTCTTGATCTCCCTTGTTATTCTTCCCTTTACCAGGAATCCTGCAGGAGTAGGTAACCCAATCCTACCCTGGCACAAGAAGACCCAATCCTGATCTCCTTTACTCTCCTAAAACTCAGAAATTAAATCTACTGGATTTAGCATCTTGCCATTGATTTCCAGTTCCTCTGGTGCTTTCTGGTTCCCATCTGCTTGAAACTGGACGGAGAACTATTAATTCAGCCAACAGCAATTTGAGCTTGATGGGGATGTACTGACCTTAAGCCTTCATTAATATAATTAGTGCCCTTGGTTTGAGGAGGGCTCTCTCCACTTGGACTGTGTGACATGAAAGCTCTGAGTCCTTCTGACCTGAGGTAGAGCRGCGGGGGCGTGGGAGATGCTCTGAGCTGTCAAAAAGTTGTTTTTCCAGAAGCTGAGTCTCTCTTGTTTCAGGTTTCCCATTCAGATGGGCTTTGGAGACCAGCCTTGGTTTAGCATTTCTGTTCCTCACTGTTTATGTCTTTTTTGGGCCCTTGAATTATGTAAGAGGAAAGCGAGTCACTGCAAAAACATCAGCCTGCAAAGGAAAGTTTCTGGAGCTTTTTGCACAAGGCCCAAATGTTTTTCCCCAGAGTTTGGAGGGTATTTTGAGGAGGAATTGGAGCTTGATGGAGATGCCAGAGAAGGTTTGAAAGTATAGAAAATGTTTTCATCTTCCCTTAGGTGCAAAAATGACTATTTATTCAAGATGAGAAAAACCCCTGCGGGTGGATTGCTAGAAGATGATGTGAAGGGCTGGAGAAACTTGGCAGTGGGGATCTTCTTCTGCTTCTTTTCTTTAATGGCTTGGTGAAATTAAATTTCCTTAATGTGGATACTCCTGGAGAAGCTGAGTTTGCCCACATAAATTGCTCTGTGAACCTGAACATCTCTTTCTTTCACTTTAACTCCAGAGATGTGTGGGTTGGCTCTCGTTACACAGATGTGCTGTGGCAGTGGCTGCTGCTGAGGTGTGAGAGAGGAGGATCTGCTGAGTGGGAAGCATTCCTGGAGTAGGAGGAGGTGTTTGCAGGTGGGATTATGTGGGAAGCCACCACACCTTCTGCAGGGACATGTTCAGGGCTGGTTCCCTGTTCCTTCTTTAGAATTTGACACAAACCATGTGTATCCTTGTGCAGAGAAAAAGAGAAAAGGGTTAAAAGTGTCATATCTGGCTCCTCCTTCCKAGTGAAGTGTTTGTAGGTGGAGAGGGAAGGTGGGTGCCCTCAGCAGGGTGGGTTCTGCCTGGGGTCTCTGCTATTTCATACGATGGAAAAGCCAAAATTCTTTCTCTTCCAGCAAGTGGAGGAGAGGGGAATCTGCCTTGACCTTCTGGTGAGCACCTGGCCTTGCATTCCTCAGGAGCTGGCTTGGCAAAGTGCAGGAAAATCCCTGCTTTATTTTGGGTGTTCTTGGCTGGAGGAAGCTGGGATCTTGTTCTGCTTCTGAAATACCTTCCTTATTWCTGTGCTGAGATTTGGGTCTAATTTTTCCCAGATAGTGAAGGTGGACTATTCAGAGAGGTGGTTGAAGCCTTGAATTTTCCTGCAGAGGGGGATGTGTAATATTCCCAGGGTTCCAGAAAGGCAGGCAGCAGGTCTGAGGTCCCTGGCAGCACAGGRAGCAGTGTGAGGCTCCCAGGGAGAGCAGTGCCTGCTGCAGTGCCCAGGACAACGGCTGGCCTCCATCAGGGGATCCAAGGCTGACAGGGAGCTGACAGTGTGACATGGCCAGGAAAAAGCAAGGTATAATCCAAGGATGGATCAGAAAATGAATTTCCAGGAGAGGTTTAGTGCCCTGTACCAGTCAGTGGTGCATCTCACTCAGACTGGAGTAGACTGAAGGCCAGCATCCCACAGGAGTGTGTCAGAGCTGGAGCAGGGACAGGGATGGGGAATGAAGGATGTGTCTGTGCAGAGGAGCTCAGAGCCTTGGCTGGCCTGGCAGGGTGCTGATGGAGCAGGAGCTGCTCTGTGARTGCTCTGAGGACAGAGCTGCTGAGCTGAGCTGCTTCAGGAGAAAGAACCAGCACATGTGGGATGATCCCAGCAAAMTCCAGGAGGAGTGTCTGGTAACCAGGCAGGAATGTGATGGTGGAGAAACCTCCCTTGGGGTGTCACCAGTGCTGCAAATGCAGAAGGACACAGGCTTGGGAGTGGAGATCTCTCCAGGCAGAGGGTGTTTGGGCCCCTCCAGAGCAGCCTGGTCTCTGCCATGGGTGACAGAAGTTTGTGCCACAGGCTTTAAGCTGGATAAGGTTTATTGATAATTATTGATAATTATTGATAATTATTTGCAGTGAGTGCCTGGAGCTGGGCACATGCCTGAGCTTTTTTCATACACTCTCAGCTTAACCTGTTTTGCTTCACTTTCATTCCTGCCAGGGTCCTAAATGGTATTTGTTAAATACAATTTTAACAAATGGAAATGGAGCCTGTGCTCAGACTCATCCTCACAGTAACTGGTCCTGATGTCACAGAATCCCAGAAGGATTTGGATCGGAAGGAATCTTAAAGCCCATCCACTCCACCCCCTGCCATGGCAGGGACACTTCCCACTGTCCCAGGCTGCTGCAATCCCAATGTCCAGCCTGGCCTTGGGCACTGCCAGGGATCCAGGGRCAGCCCCAGCTGCTCTGGGCACCCAGGGCCCCACCTCCCTCACAGGGAAGAATTTCTTCTCAATATTCCCTTTAAATCTACTCTCCTTCAGCTTCCAGCCACCCCCCTGTCCCATCACCACAGATCCTTGCAATATCCATGTTTTTAGAAGTTTTTSCAGCTTACACAGGGCAGAGAGGTGCCAAAGCCTCCATGAGAGGAGCGGTGTGGCTGCAGCACGTCCCCAGCTCCGGCGCCTGGCGCGGGGCTCTTGCCCACGTTCATCTCCAGCGTGGTGAATTCTGTGGTGCTAACGAGTGTTGCTGGGTTCCCATGGCAACCCTTGCGCTAATTAACGCACAGTGGCCAGGAAAAAAAAAAAAATCTGTCCTTACTGATGAATTAATTTGACAGGATTGATAAGGGAGGAAGAGTTGGGCATGGCCACTCTGRAGGTGTGTGTGGGGATGGGAGCTCGCACTGCTTCAGGTAACACAAACCTCTGCTGCTCTGACCTTGCAGCTTTCAAACTGAAAYCCTGCTCACCATTTGGAAAGGGTTTGTGTTTCGGAAGGAATAAAATTATCCTGACAAATGTCTAAGAGTATAACTCAAGCAGTTACAGTTTTTGTTCCTTTTTTTTTTTTTTTTTTTTTTTTTAATACGGCGACCACCGAGATCTACACTCTTTCCCTACAACACGACCTTCTTGTTATGACATTTTAACTCAGGTTTTTTTTGGTGTTTAAAAGATTAAGTAAAGCCCAAGTCAATTTTAGAAGTTAAATGCTTGAAAGAATCAGAAAATGCACATTTAAAGACTATTTTATGTCAGGAAAAAACCTTCAGTTCCTGAGGACTCCTCCCAAATTCCAGCCCTCTCTGCTGGCTCTCATTCCAGTTCCCCTGGTAGCTGATAGAGATGGGCCCAAATGGAAACCATGGATCCAGCCTGGTGTTCTGAACTGCAGAGGAAATTGCCAGTGAGGTCCTGGTGGTGGAGTGGTGGCCTTGGAAGTAAATGAGGAGTGGGAAAAGCAGCCCCTGCGTGCTGGGAATGAGTCACAGAGTGGGTTCCCATCAGTGGTGACAATTAAACTCCTTCAACACTTGGTGCACAAAGCTCTGGGTTAAGTCACAGTGTCCTGGCAAAATTSTTCCTTGGATAATTGTCCTCAGACTTGCTGAATGCTCCCCTCCTGCAGTTCTAATTAGCTGGAGTTGTGGCTCASCAGCTCCTGCGTGGTGATGGCCACGACCTAGCACAGTTTGGTGGAGACTTGTGATCCTGGACTGCCTGCCTCGGTCCTGTTGTGCCTGCAGCAATTACCTGCAGCCAAAAGGAGCCTGAGGAAATAATGTCTGTACTTTAGGGCTCTTTAATGAGATTGCCAAACTCTCTGCTGCCTTCAGCACCGAGAGGTCCTGGAGTCTCAGCTCTTGGCGCTCGGGGGTTCAGACATTKGCAGGCTGGGAACTGAGGGGTTTTCCCTGGGGCTGTGGCTCCAGGATGGAGTGGKTGTTACACTGGGGCTACTGCAGGAGAATTTGGGGTGTCATCAGCAGGAACAGCTTTGGTTTTGGCTGACTGGTTCTGGATTTGGCTGCTCTAGTGCATGTCCTTGGCTGGAGAGCAGAGCTGAGTGGGGATAGTGCTGCCATCCCGAGCAGCTCCGAGGAATCCGCCTTTGCCCACGTTTGCAGCAGGACAAACAGGACAAGGACTGAAGGAGGTTCTCCCATGAGACCTCAGCCTCTCCTGATCTCTGGGCACTGCAAGGCTGTGCCTTTCCTTCTGCCAGCTCTGTGCTCCCCTGGGAAGTCTGTGCTTAGGTACCTGTGCCAGGTGACAGCGTGCACAGGTCCCCTTTGGTAGCCACAGGTGCCCCCAGCCTGTGCACACCTGAGACTGCAGCTTTGGATGGACACAGGAGCTCCTGGAAAATGTGTTCCCAGTGTCCAGGGCTCACAGAAAAGTAGGTGCATTTATTTTCTCTTTCTGTGGTTGCCCCTGTGAAACAGGAATGCTGCATCCAGGAAAATCTTCCTTTCCCCTGGATGGCTGCTGCTCCCTGAATACACCTGTGCCAAAGCCTGAATCCAGCACCTAATCTGGGTTTTAATTCCTCCAGCTCTAAATGCAAAAAAWTATTCCCAGTTCTTCCTCTGAGTGACCCCAGGAGCCTTGTCCAGTGCAACAATGCTCTAAGCTGGCACTAGTGATAGCAAAGAGACCTTTATTGCAATATTCTGTAGTATTTATAGATATATGTTCTTATTTAATTAAGGCTATTTTGGGCACTAAAGTGCTCTGAAACACTCAGAGATATCGTCTGGATTTACTGGCTGGTGATTTGAGTTGTTAAAAGTCGTTTGAGGAGCTGCATTTCCAAGGAGTGTAATAAATAACAGAGATGGGATTATTTGTGCCTTTTTATGGAGAGAAGGATGATGTGTCCAAATACTTAGATACCTTTTGGGACAAGTGAATTCCCAGAAGGGTGGAAAAGGTGAGGCTGAACACCCAAAAAGCCACAAGCTGTTGGCACAGAAGCATGAAGAGTTTGAAGGAATTGCCTCGAGTTCTTGGCAGCACCGTGTTCCTTCCAGCAGGGAGGCTGGGGCTGCTGGGGGCAGGTGGATCCAAAGCTCTCATGGTTTGGAGAGTTSTGGTTCCTGGTGCAGAGAGGGGCTCTCCCCTGGCTCTGTTCCCTCCAGCCTTCCTGGACTGCCTTGGGAAAATTCCTTAATTTAATTTKGTTTCTCACCTTGTTGATCCTCTGAAATCCGTTCCTGGTGTTTTCCTTTCAGATGGTTAAAATGGAGCCTTTCTCCATTTCAGACTCCCAGCTCTCCCCATTTTACATAACTAATACCTCTCTGGAACTATTGAAGCTGTGTTAGCAGGCTCTGAAATGGGAGTTTAGCTGAGCTTTTAACAGGTTTAATCTTTTCCTGGGTATTAATCCTTCCAGAACCTCTGATAAAATTTGTTGCTTTTTCTCTGAATGCCTCCCACGCTGTCAATATCTGTCTGGAATGAGTTGCTTGGTGCAGAACAAGCCATGGAGGAGGGAATGTTACAGCCTCCCATGGATCTTGCTCTCATTTCAGTGCATTCCTGACTCCTCTCTGACTCCCTGCCACCACTGCTCCTGTGATTCCTTGCCCTGGGAGCATCTCTCCCATTAAATATGGGGTTGGAATGAATTTGCTTCCTGTTTATCAGCTGTTTCTCAGTTCTCAGATGCATTCCTGAGGTTTGCCTGTTTGATATCAGCAGAGAATGCCAGGGAAGAGCATCACCYCTTCCACACTGTGGTGGAGATGGGAAGATACTACAGACTGCAAAAAATGTTGGCTTTGGTTTTTTGAACTTGTTTTTTATTGCTTTGTGCTGCATCACAGGATCCTAAACCTGTGTGACAGCAGACTGAGACTGTGATCCAGGTTATCAAAGACTGCAGCTGAACTGCAGAGGAAATTATCCTTTTTTCCATCATGTTATTGTGGAAATGGTTCCATCTCCTGTGGGGTAGCAGCAGACTTGGGAYAGCCTCTTCCACCTGTGTCAGCTCTGGGAAACACAGGATGTGAGCCAGGAAACCAACCCAGCAAACACAAACCCAAGGAGAAACCTCTCCATGCTTTTGAGATGTCCAGGTTCTCCCTGGCTCCAGCTGTTACAGATGAAATAGGAAGGAGAAGGGGGCTTTTCCCACCGTGCCTGACCATGGAGGCACTTGTCCTTTGCTCATCCCAGCCCTTGGCCATGTCTGTTGCCACTGGCCACATTTCTCCAGTGGCAGCTCTTTTCCATAGCTCTTCCTTTTGGATCCCATCCTGGCTGCCCCAGCTGTGCAGTTCCAGGAAGGCAGCTCCTTTCTTGARCAACGCTGGCCATAAAAATGATTGTGCAAATTTGTGAGAGCAGGGTAATTTATCGTTTCCATGGCAGTGCTGGAGGAGAGAGGAGCACTGAGGAGTGAGGTATGGAATAGCAACAGGAACCTGGGAGACACAGATCACATTCCATCTTCCCTGTTTCTTTTCTTCTGAGTGGGTCATAAAACAAAAGCAAATGAGGCAATTGGAACTCCCTGTCCATTTTCCTGGGGCTTGTTTAAATGAGGATTTACTTCAACTAAAAGCTCCTTAGAGCCACTTAATTCTTCCAGGTGGAGTAAATATCTAGGCCAGTAGTAAAAATTCCTTACAGATGTCTTCAGGAGGGTACTTAGCAAGCACTTTCCTGAAGAGAACATCTTGGACGCCTTCAAAGAGCAGAATCTGTTCTTAATGATGGCACATTAGATAGTGGGGCAGGACTTGGCATAGCCAAGGGAGTATTTGGAAGTTGTTCCAGTGATAGAGAGGAGTGAAATGGGCTGCAGAGCAGTGAGGGTACGTGCTCTGATTTTCAGCTATTAGTCAAAATAACTCTAGCTAAAGTTTTATTTCAGAGGTCTGGSCATATTTCACTATCAATTAATGCAATCTCCTGTGGTACTGCMTTGCAAAATCCCTGGGAATTCCCTGGGTGGATCTCTTTGCCATGTTTGTCCCACCCATAGCGTGGATGTATGACCTGCCCACCATGTGGGACATCTGAGGGAAGCTCACACACTCAACTTCTGTTTTTAGCTGAAAAAAAAAAATCACACTGAGAAGAGCTGGAGATTTCCCATTAAGACAGAATCTCCCACCTTCATTATTTGGTCTCATCTGGATATTCCTGTCCTAGAAGTAACAATCCTTTAAGACATCCTTTCCATGGTCCGAGTTGGCAAAACCTAWGTCTGAAAGGAATAATAATTATATACTGGATATAATTGAGTGTGGACTGCTTGCCAGGCAAATAATATATGGAATAGCTGAGGCTGAGCCTGAGCGGATCCTTGGATGGGGATTCCTTGGACTCAGCCTTGACAACTCCATTTGGGCACGTTTCAATGCAGACCAACTTCTGTGTGCTCTCAAATCCCTGTCTACCTGTGTGTGCCAACCTCCTGGGCTGCCATTCGTGCTTTACTCCAGCTCTGCTCTCAGAATGGAGAGCAGCACTGGAACTGTCCCTCGGCCACCAGGGCTGTGTGTTCCTTGAAGGGAGAGCCTGAGGTGTTCCATGGCCTTTGGTGTCACTCCTCACTAAGGACAAAGCCTCACACAGGGCTGGCTGGGCTCAGGGTGCAGGAGGATTGCAGGGAAATCCCAGCCTCTCCCAGTCCTGTCCAGGAAGGCAACAGCAAGAAGCTCTTGGGTTTGGGCAGTGCTGGGGATGGATGAGATCCTCACTGCTCAGCCCAGGAGGCATCACTCCATCCCAGAGCTGCCCCTGCCCATCCAGTGCTGCTGCTGGAGGCACCTTTGCACTCAGGGGAAGGTTGAGATGCTTTGAAGATCTGACTGAGAGGGAGGTTGGTTGCTTTTCTTCAGAGCAGGAGCCCAGGTGTCTGTGAGGCTCCTGGATCATTTCTGAACTGAAGCCAGAGCAGGAGTTGTATTTAASCTGCTCCTTGCTGGCACTCTGTCGTGTGGTGGCATCCAGTCAGAGGTTGGGTTTGATGACCTCAGAGTTGTTTTCCAGCCTTAATGATTTGGTAACTCTGGACTGTGAGTGCTCCTGGGTTGAGGGCTGTCCAGCTGCTGTGAGTGACCAGTTTACTGCCAGTGGTTGTCCCAAACGTGCAGGGAGGAGAGAGGCCAGCCCAGGCGGGAGCTCTGCACAGGGAGGATGAAGTTTTTCATGGAAACCAGCTGGGGCTCAGAGCAGGGTGGGACAGGCCAGGGAAAGGACACAGCTTCCATATCAGCACAGCCAGGGATTGGCTTCACTTGGGCTCTGCTGCTGCCAGTTCCTCTGGGGTGAGTCACGTCCCAGAGGAGCTGCTTTCCACCCAGAGCCTGCTRGGGATTTTATACACACTCCATTTGCCTTTCCCCTCACATTGGAGAGTTGAGCTTTTATTCAGGTTTGGGAGGTTTTTTTTTGAAGCTTAGGTGTTTTAAAAGTAACATTTTGGTTCACCTTTGGAGTTGCCACTTGACTTCYCTGTAGCACGTTGTGATTAGTGATTAATTGCACAGGACATGTTGTGACTCCAGCCCGTGTCCTGGGGTGCTTGTCGCAGCAATGATGCACTGGGTGATTACTCACTCCCCTTAACCTGACAGCTGTATTTCTTCCCCTGACTGCTTAATGACCTTGGCCAGGTACGTGCCTTGTGTTTTGTTGGAGGGCGTTGGGGATGTGCAAATTTTTCTTTCCCTTGCGTGACCTTCATCCTGCCTCGGTAAGAGAAGGGAACTGTTCCATGAACAGATGGAGCCTTATTTCTAGAGGAAGGTGGATAACACAGGAAATCATTCATTCAAAACCCCTTCAGACAACTCAGATGTTTGCCCTGAGAGAGTGTTGCAAATCCTAGTGCAAATACCTGCTCACACAAACTATCCAACTATCTTGAAAATTGCTTGTGAATGTGGAAGCCATCCCGGAGCAGAACAGTGCCAGGGGACTTAATGGAGCCATTAGGGAAATTAGGAATAAGCAGCATTTTAAGCAGTAGTTACAGAGGAGATATTTTGTAAGCCATGTGTAGGCAAGTTAGACTAAAAACGGTTGTCAAGTCATAGCAGGTAAAAAGGAATGGTGTTCAAACCAATGTGGGGATGGATAATTCACTGCTAAAAGCAGCAAGGTTTGCTGCAAGTGGTGCTTGGCTCTTGTTATTCCTTAATGAATTGAATCTATTAGCCAGGGAAAACATCACGTTGTCTTGAAAAACAAATCATATTTGGATGCCTCTTTCCCTGCATTTTTTACCCATTTTAACATGAGCACACTAATTATGCTGTGGAGATGATTTTGTTATGGCAGAAATGGAGCTGAGTTTGCAGCTGTAACTGTGGAGCTCTGGAGTGCTGGAATAGGTGCATGGGGAGAGATGCCTTTTAATTCCATTGCCTTTCTCTTTAATATTTGTATCCCTGTGCTTCATGTGCAGCTTCACTGACTGGTTCTGCTCCCTTGGGGGCAGAGGCAARGGCCTGACTCTGGGGGTTCAGCAGAATCCAGACTTCCATGGATGCCAAAGGAAWGGTTTGAGGAATCGTGTCCACAGCCCAATTCCTACACAGATGGCAACAAACTCACAAATTCCCAGSCTTCCTGACATGTGTCCCGATGCACAGGGAGCTGCATGAGTCATATTGCTCCAGCTCTGGTCCTTTTGGATGGAAATTATACTTTTAAATACATTCTGTGATTACATGCAGCAGTGATGGGCTCGTTTGGAGGAGCTGGAATTCGAGCCATTAAGTTGAGTGGTTGCCATTATGTCCCGTGTTTGCCAACAGATAATACACAGACAYACTTCATCTGTGACAGCTTCGCCCTCTAGACTTTGAATAGAATTATCTTGGTACAGAGCTGCTCTCTCCAGCACCATCCAGGTGCTCATTTCCTCGCACCAGGCAGCAAATGTGGCCTCATGCCGAGGTGAAGWGGGACAGGGAAGGGACAGCACTTGCTGGTGTGCTGTGCAGCGTGACTTGCAGAGAGGGGAAAGGGACAACTGCACAAGGGAGGAGGTGACACTGATGTGTCCTGGTGGAGTCCCTGCCCATCCCACCCCTCTGTCAGGGCTTTCAGGGCTCCTGCCAGAGCTCTGGGCTCGCAGGCTGCGGGGCAGCTGTGGGGTTCAGAGGTGGGAGCAGGAGGGTGTGGATTCTCATGGATTCTCATGGATTCTCATGGATTCTCATGGCTGTTCTCACCGTGCCTGGGTTGCTGCTGGCTCCCTGAGCAGCCCAGGGGTCCATGGGGGAACTCCTGGGTCAGAATGTGGTAATGGCTTGAAAAACACCTGATATTACCTTTCCATCCTGTGCAAGTGTCATCCCAGCCATGGCCCAGCTGAGGGTTGTAGCCAGTTGCTGCCTTGAGTTACTCCTGTTGGAGGGGACATTTCGGCTGTGGCAGTTGTCCATGAAATCTGAGAAGCCCTCAGCCAGTGAATTCTGTTCATTCCTGGGCTGAACTGAGCAAAGCAGCTTAGAGGTGGAAGGCTGCAGATCCCTGTGCTGATCTGGCCAATGCCTSTAATAGGCTTACAGGATCCATGGCAATCTGCAGGACAATCCCGTGCCTCTAACGAGCATCCAGTCATTRCCTTCCTGACACAGCCTCTCCAGCAGCACTGTCCCTGCAGCTTCTCAGAGGAAAACGTGCTGGGAATAAGAMCATGATGTCAGATCCCACCTGGGRTGTCACTCTTGGAACYGAGGGACAAAGGTGGGGGTGTGACCCAGCCCTGCAGTGCCACCCCTTTGCTCTCTATTGCCCCGGGTTCTGCTTCCCAAAAGCAGCAGGAAGGCAGGGTTTGCTCTGGGAATGTTCAGTGATTCCCAGTCTGTGAGTGAGGCAGGGCATGGGGCAGGATGTTCTTGGGCCCATCCAGGAGKGGTGAGCTCAGAGGGCTGGGACAGCCAGAGGATGCCACAGGCTTTGGCTGAACAAGCCTCTCAAGGGGAGAAGCTGCTTTGCTCTTATCTCCTGACTTTATCTCTTTGAAGYCCTGCCTGTTTGCCCTCTCAGGAGCTGTGAGGACCTGAGCTGAGCCTGGCTGGGTTTGCTGTGCTCAGGGGTGCTGATGGCAGGGACTGCTCATCCCTGTGATCCCTCAGGATGCCCATGGCTGTGTTTTGATCCAGGTGCTGGAATCCTGGAAATCATGAGGAAGACTTGTGGTTTTGCTGGAATAATTCTCATGACTATCATCATTTTGGTGACAAAAAGCATTTCTTATTCTGGGTGCTCATCCTGATTTTTCCTTTTGTTACTGGAGGTGAAATCAAAGGGATTTTTCRCTGGGTGGCTCTTGGTTTGCACCAGAGCAGCTGGATGGGCTCTTCTTGCCCCTGGCTTGGGAGGAAAGGCTGTCMCTGCCCCTGCAGTCACCCAAAGCCCAGGCTGGTTCCTGGGGCCAGSTGTTRCTTCTCCAGCCAYTGCTCMCTTTGTGCTTCCTTTAATTAAATTYTCTGTGAGCTCAGGGTCTGTGGAACAGTTTGTAGATGTCATTCCCCTCCTGGACTGTGTTAGATGGGAGCTGCAGGGACTTACCCTGAGAAACCAGGAGATGAGAACTGCAGCTAAGGAGCCCAGGTGGTGAATTTAATCAGTGTAATACATTCATCTGGACTTTAATCCAGCCTGGGCATTGATTTACACTAATAACAGCCACCACTTTGCAAGTACCAAGTTCTCAGTACTAAAAATATCCTCTTTTTTTGGAATATTATCATGTTGGCCTCTTACTACAATACCATTATATGGGAGTTATGCATTATTGAGGATTCCTGGGGATGCATTTAATACATTGTGGTCCAACATGACACAATCCAGGCCTCTGCTTCATTATTAAACGGGGTTTTAGAACACATTGCAGTGACTCAAAGGGGCTCTTGCTGCTGCTTCCCTGTTCTTGGCCATCCAGGAGCGATGTTCCTGCTTTGTATTAATAGCCCTGCATTTGAATTCATTTCTTTCCATGATTTTTAGACCTGGCCAACTGTGTCAGCTTTTAGAGGACAAAGTATCCACACAGAGTTTTGTGAGTTCTGCTCCTGTCACTGTTCRTTTCCCTGGGAATTCTTGGATCAGGGTGAGGGAAGTGGCTGCCCTGGGTGTTCCTGGTGTGTCCCTGTGCCATTGCTCCTGCTGGGCACAGCTGCATGGCTGAGCTGTGTGTCACCAGCTTTGGGCTGGCTGGGGGCACTTGTGCAGCTGCAGGGATACAGATCCCACATCTGGGGTGAGCAGATCCGTGTGTTGTCACCTTTGYAAGGAGTTGTGTTCAATAATTCAATCCTCTGGGAGTCATTTGTGTGATTTTCTCCTTAATTCCTTTCTGCTTTGGAAGCTTCCACGTCCATAGTAACAGGTGATGGACATATTAACATAAATAYCCTTTAAAATGTGGGTTACTCTTGCTTTCCTCAGAGCAATGACAATTTTATCTCCTCTCCTTGCAAAAACCATTTGGTCTCTCAGATGAACTCAGTTTTCCCACAGTCTGCTCCATGGCAGGGAAGTTGTTTGCTTTCCAGTTTGAATAAGGACAGGCTTTTGGGGTAGAAAGAGCCTAGATTTGGCATTCCTGACATTTCCAGTCAAGTCTTGGCCATCCATGGAGGGGTTTGGAGGCTGTGAATTGGCTGCACTACGGACATAGGGGTGCTCAGGATGGTGTCAGTGCTGTTTGTCCACACTGTGTCCCTTAGCCCAGGGCTCAGCRTTTCCCAGCAGCATCTTGTCCTTCTCTGTACATTTCCAGAGCTGAATTAATATCTATTCTGTGATATTTATATCTATTCTATAATATTTATATCTATCCAGTAATATTCTCTTTGCTTATCTGCCTTACTGTGCCCCTTGGGTGACTGAGAGAGAAGCAGGTCCCTCCTCCCCCGGGTGCTGCTGTGGGCTGTGCACGGTGCCTTGATGTTACTGGGCCCAGGGCTGGCTGGGCTGGGACTTTATGGAACTGGGGACACACCTTGGGAATCCTGACTGCTCCCCAGCCAGCATCCTGCAGGCTCAGCCAGTGAGACTGGACTGGCTGTAAATCCAAGCCCAGCTCCAGCCCCCTGGTCAGCAGGGATTTCAGAACAATCCAGCTCTTTGAGGCTGTKGTGGCCTTGGCTTGGGAATGTCAGGAGTCCCTTGTGGGGGCAGGAGCTGGGATTTGTGTGAGTATCTCRTGTTTGGATCTTGGAGAGGTTATTGTTTGCTGCTGAGTGCTGCAGTGAGGGATCTGTGCTGACAGCCCCTGCCAGCCCCGAGCCCACAGCACTGGCAGCTGCCCTGCCTCTGCTTGCTGAAGGTGCTGCTTGCCCTGGAGCAGTTCAGTCTTGGACTTCCAGCCCCAGTCTCATCATTTATCTGAGTTAAAAGATGATGGTGAATKGTTATCTGTAATTACATTGAAGATACGTCACGAGGCAAGGGGAGGCTTAATGTGCCCCATCCCCAGGAGGGCTGGGAAGTGATGAGGGTGACATCTGCTTCATCCAAACAGCTCAAACCTGCATGGGCTGKGCTTCAGTGGGGTCCCTCTGCCTTGTTACCACCTTCCATTCTCCTCCTTACTGCTGCCAGGGTTTTACTCAGCTCTCCATCCACGGCCCTGCCTTGTGGCTGCTGTTATTAATAGGAATGACATGGGCAATAATCATAATAAGGTGGAAAATGAGACTAATGCCATCCCCTGGGCTCTGCTGCTGCAGCCTGGCTGAGGCCAGGTCATTTCCTATCTGCCAGGTGAGATCTTCTCAAGAAAGTGTAAATCAATGAAAWATAGAGCAACCCAGTCCTGAGGAACCTTTCTGTCTGTACTGACTCTCCACATAACACATAGATTAATGAAAGACAGAGAAAGCTTGCAACCAAGTGTGGCAGCCTTCCCAGAATATGGGATATGGGAGACTTTCACTCCAATCAGCCTCTTTCAGCTGAAATCCAGTCATTAGTCAAATTCATCAAAGGGCTTGAAAGCAGAAAGGGAAATTGTGTGACTTGTGCTTAACCTTTGGGTGATTGCACCTCATGAGAGAATGAGSAAATCAAGTGGAGCTGCCCTCCCCTGTGTGTGGTGAATGAGCCGTGGGGCCATTCACTGAGATTGGGCATTATTCACTTTGTATAATTCCTGAYGAGAGGTTTAAAAATAAACACACCATCCAAGGGACTCTGGGGAGATTTTGCAAGAACAGGAGTGCAGTGGGATGGGCTGGGRTGTTCTCCTGTGCTCTTCCCTGGGTCTGCTCCATCAGCTGAGGGACCCCCATCCTGGGTGGGAGAAGCAGCAGGATGTGGGACTGAAGCACAGGATGCACTGCTCCCCTCCTCACTCCATGGGCACAGCAGTTCATGGCAGTGGATCCCAGCAGAGCTGGGGAGGGATCAAGGAGGTGACAGCAGACTCCCAGTCCCACCAGGACCCTGTCCTGGCTGGGAGAAGCAGCAGGATGTGGGACTGAAGCACAGGATGCACTGTTCCTCTCCTCACTCCATGGGCATGGCTGTGCTGGCAGCTCCCAGGAGTGAATCCCAGCAGAGCTGTGGGGATCTGGGGGTTCAGTTCATGGGAGTGAATCCCAGCAGAGCTGTGGGGATCTGGGGGTTCCCAGCRCATTCCCAGCCCCAGCAGCCTGTGCTGTGCTGGTGCCACTGAAGCAGTGTGAGGTGCCTTCCCTCTGGCATCACAGGGAGCAGAGCAGTGCTCTCCCTTGGCTGGGGGTCTGTGGAGCTCTGCTGTGTCCTGTCCTTCCCCTGAGCATTGATTCCTTTGAACACCAGCTCTGTGCATCCTTCTTTGAAGCTGTTTGGGCTGCCTCCATTGTGGAAGGGCCTGGTGAACASAGTGTGGGAAATGCTGTTGTGATTTTACAGGGCTTTTATGTTGTCTGAATAAAGGGCATCTCTGTACCAGAACAATCTGAACAAATGGCATCCACTCACCACGTTTCTCCCTCTTCCCCTCACAGCCTGCTCCTATTCCTGCATCCTGCTCCTGTGGAGGAGGACACAGTTTATGTAACGCTGATTTGAAAGGGAACTACCCAGAGCTCTCCTTTTTTACTGTTACAACTCTACTGATGCAGTAAGAAATGGTCTCATAGAGAAACACTTTCCTGCCTTAAGATTGTTCATATTCCCAGAGCCCRTGGTCCTGGAAGCTTTGAGGTCGTTGAAGTTTTCTAGGCAGATGGTGAATGATAAATTTACTTAGGGTTTTTTGGGAATGYGACTCTTCATAAAGTGCATTTTGGATTGGTGAGAAGCTCTGTGTGGAAAACTCAGGGTGGAATCTTGTGGGCTTGCAGTGATTATTTATCCCTGGAAGATGAGRYAGGTATGGACAGGTGAGAGTGCTTTGAATGGCCCTTTTGTGCTCATTTCAGTCTCCAGGGACCACTGAGCCCCTGATTTCTTCTTCAGGTTGGCCCATAAGAAGCCACTAAGTGTTGATGAGTTGGGAATATTTAGCAAACGTTGCAGTAGTGGCTGATTTCACTCAAAGATGTTCAATGCTGTGCTGCCTCACTGCAGGCAGGGGCTGATGGAGCAGATGTTCTTGTCCAGTTGTGCATCCTGGCTTGGGAAGTGAGCAGAGCCAGGGAAAATGCACCASAYTGGAGGCAGAGGCTCACCCATTCCSYATAATAATTTTCCAGYTGGTCCTGTCWTGTGGAGCTGGAGCAAAGTCCCTCTGCAGGGACAGGGCTGGGTCATGGCTCAGGGATTTGAACCCTGCAGTGGCCTGGGAGAAGTTGTGACYCGTGGCTCAGAGGTCACTCTGTAAATGTGCTTTGGGAAGCCATCCTAGGGGTGTTCTGGGCTTTTTTCATCAGGATGTGCTGTGGGTACAGACTGTGAGACGCATTCCCTTTCCCTTCCTCTCCCTGTTGGCTCATGTGCATTTGCTCCAGACCCACTGCAGCAGCAGGGTCAGACAGATCCCACCAGCTCCTGGGACAGGGAGCTGTCCCTGTTATTCCTTTTATTCTTCATTTTCCTGCTTACTTTGATGGGAACAGTTAATTGATGTTAATGAATGTGCCACGAAGACATGGCCAGAAAAGAAACTTGTAAAATCTGAAGTCAAACTCTCACTTCTGAGCATGTCTTTGTGTCACTTGGGAGCTCCCCTGTGCCATTAATGACACATTAAAGCCCTTTGGCTCTGGGAAGTGCAAGGGGGACAGGGAGACAGGGGGATCTTTGGCCAGATGGACCTTTCTGAGCTTTCCCAGCACTGGGGAGGRCAGAGTTCAGCATCCCTGGCATGTCCTGTCAGAGGTGGGGCCTTGCAGAGTCCCCTGAAACCCATTTTTACTGTTTGTTGATGTCATTTTATTTTGGCACCACCTCTGACGTAATTCTGTATTTCCAGTGGCCACATTGCATCCTGGAAATGACACCAGATGGGAAGAGAAAGCAAAATCCTCTGAGTCCTTCAGCAGGAAGGGTTTCATTCCTTCCCACTGGCTTTACTCCTGTTGTACAGCATTCGGGTGTTTGCTGGAGTGTTGGGAGTGTCTTGAAGGAGCAACTGTAGAGGGAGGTTTATGACTGAGTTATTGGAGGTTTGCTGTGGAAACCTGTGGGGAAAATCCCTGGGAAGGCTGAGGTTCTGATCCTGGTGGTTCAAGGATAATTCACCCTGTTCTTACAGTGGTTACCACTGTGCATGGAGTTAGAGAGAGCCTGATCCTTTTGCCCTTTTCCTTTTCCTCATTAAATCCATTTGTTTGTGGTGCTGGGATGTGGAGGTGGCCCCTCCTCTCTGTGCCCTGGAATTTCCCTTTCCCCATGGCCAGGTGTGTGTTGGACCAGTGCCTGGTGCCCAGCCCACACAACATCCCAAGAGTTAATCTGCTCTTTCTTTGCCCACTGAGAAAGTTTTTCCTCCACCCCAGAAAGAGCTCTGCAGGCTCCTGTAAAGCAGGAAACATTATTCTCAGGTCTGTAGCTCCCAAATGCTTCGGGGCATTTCTGCACTGATGTTACGAGGTGAAAGCATTGAGGAATTGAAATTTTCTCTTTGGGCTCTTTACTTTGAACAAGCAGCTGACAAGAATAATTGATTTTAATAGGAGGTAGGACTTCCACCTGGCAGACAGGCAGTGTTCAGGGGATGTCAGACTCAATGTCCTTGTCACCTGCTGCATTTCTTCTTGCTGCTTCTCTTTTCCTGTGGGTAGGACACTTCCCCAAATATCTGAATTCTAACTTTTGTAAATKAACAAGCTTAAGATTTTGTGAATTCTTCCGGTGGGCACAGAGAACATAACTTTATTCCATCAACTCTCACCCTACAGAAAACTGCCATGTCTAAGAGAGTGTTAATATTTGACTATTCCTGTAGTGATTATTCTTAAATTCTGTTCTTTGGTTTTGGCAGTGGCCAAATAATGGATGGGATGAACATTAAGATGTGGGAAATGTAAACTTCTGCCTCAGCCAGTTAAACACAGAGTGATTTCTAGGGCATGATTCACCTGGCTGGAAGGTAGGTTGCTGAAATAGCTGGGATGAATCACACTCCAGATGTGTTTCTTTCTCTTCACTGGCTATCAGGGAGTCCAGATGACTCCTCAGCTGCAGTGTGGGAGAATCTGTCTTCATGGCAGAGAAGCTCCTTTCAAGGGCTTTGGCTGARTATCTCTGACCACAGCACTGAGCCCAGCTTTGAAGCTGAGAGAAGTGAACTTTCTGGAGTGAAGAGCTCCTGCGATGAATTCTCTGAGAAAATAATATTTCATGCTGACCTTTCTCCAGTTTSTCATCTCCTGCTGCTGCAGATGTCAGGTTCTGTCTCCATAACCCTGCCCTGAGAGAGCCAGACAGYTCCATGGATGCAGCAAGATGTCTTGCAAGATAAATTAAACTGGATCTTTTCATTTTGGGCCCTGACATTCTCTCAATGGGCTCAGCATGTGGGATGGCTGGAACTCCAGTTCACACCGTCCTTTTGGTACAGGCTGAGCTGGATTTGTGTTCCAAAAGGCCAAGGCTTGCTGGGAGGATCCCTGGGATGTGGATCCCTTCCTGGGGCTGAGAGCAAGGACCAGGGGCTGGGCTGGACCAGGCCCTGCTGGTACTGATCAGTGAGAACCAGGGATTGGAGCACCTTGCAGAGCTCCTGCCATCCCTCCAGACCTGTGTGTTAGCAGCACAGTCACAGGTGTGACCCCCTTTGTGTCCCTCTGCAGCCCCTGCCAGGCCCCCTCCCTGGCCAAGCTCTGCTCCTCAGAGCTGGGATTTGTGCCTCAGGCTCGGGAATGGATTTTTGCAAAGTAGTCTGGGAGGATTTGAAGCTCAGTCCCTCTGAAGTTTGGGCTCAGTGACGTTTCTGTGGCAGTTTGTGCCCAGAACTGGCTGTGTGTGAAGTGACAGCAGAGTTTCTGTCAGCTGAAGCAGAAGCAGCAGGAACACAGCTCCTGCGTAATAGCTCTGTTCCTGGTTCTTCATCAGTGCAAAAGGGACTAAAATACCCAATGGCATTAACAAAAGGAACAAGTGTCAGGCCAACCCGATTCATTTTTTGACAAGAAATCTGATTTTGGAGCCAAAGAGAACGTACTCTACTGCATTTACTGAGAGGAGCTGAGTGCAGGATCACTGAGAGCCACGGGTGGGAGGTGGCCATGGGAAAGGGGGACATGGGAGGTATTACTGGGAGAGCTCTGTGACACTGGAATAAATATTTCATGCTGTTCCACARATCTCTGGTGAGGTCCCTTTGGGAATAGTATTTGCAATTCTGGTCATCTGTGTTCCAGAAAAACGCAGGCAGGGTCCGTGGAAACCTGAAAGGGCTGGGGAAATGCCTGGGGGAAGGAAAAGCTGGGGGCTGGAAGGGCAGAACTTCCTTACCTGGGAAACCACACCTGGTCAGCATCCATAGATATGGCAGATGGGAGCACTGGTGAAGGAGAAGARCTCAGTGGTGGCAGAAGAACAGATAAATGGTACCTGGTGTCACATGTGTCCACATCTGTCCTTGGGTTCCCTGTGCTTTAAACTGATCCCTATTTATGAGAGCATCCAGGAACCTTGACTGGGAGCAGAGCAGGGGGTTGTGAGGAGACACTGAAACACCTCTGAGCATCCAGCTGTTGCACTGGGATCAGAAATCAGTCTCTGGAACTGTGACTTCTCCAGATGTGGCTCCCCTGCTTTGCTGAGCCCAGCTCTGGGGTCCATCACTGTCTGACCTCAGCTGCTGCTGGTTTGGGTGGGACCCTCTGGTGCCCAGCTCCCTCAGCTCTGTCTCAAAAGCCCAGRTGAGGGATAACCCCTCACTGAAGCAGGAGCTGCCCTCTGCCCCGAGTTCAGCCATCACCTGAGGGCTTGTTCTGTGCCTTGGTTTTGTGCCTGCTGTCCCAGGAGTATCCCAGCACCCTGTGGGGCTCGTGTGGACAATTCCCTGTACAACACAAAAAGGAGTCAGGTTTCTCCTACAGCTGATTTTGAATTAGAAGGGACAGTTTGTCCAAGTGGACGTGGGAGGAACACAGCTTTGCTTTGCTGCCCACTCACTGCATCCATCTGGGTTTKGAGGATGAAAGGCACTGCCAGGTTAAGCCTCATAGGTTTTGCTGCTTTGTGTGGCTGACTCCAGCTGAAGGGCTGGAGCTGCAGCTGTGATTGTCCCAAACCCAAGGAGAKCAGATTTTGAAAGGAAAGCCAGTCCAAGGCAAATGGTAAATCAGGCCCTTTAATCTGCTGACTGGATTGTCTGCACAACTTCAGTGTTCTCTGTTGATGCTGGGRAGCTGAAGCTGTGCTAGAAGGTCTCCTTCAAGTTCTCACAGTGCAGGTAGTGATTAACAGGGGCTTGGGGAAGCCAGACTTCCATTGAGAGCTTCTACACTTGCACACTCCCAGCCAGGAGTTGTCTGTGTGCTTTGTGTTCCTCCCCGAGCTGAGGGGACACTGTGCCTCTCAGAGCCTCAGCACAACAAGGTCTGGAAAGGTCACAGGGTTGAGCTCTGTCCCTGTGAGCTCAGACTGGGRCTTGGAGGGAGCCCAAGTCCATGGCCAGGGTGTCTCAGTGGCAGAACTAATGAACAGGGCCCAGGATGGCTCTGACAGGCTGCTTAGCAAATGGGCAAAATCTGTATTTGCTGGGGCAGCCTCAGTGCTCAGCACAGAATTCCTGCAGTGGGCAAAACATAAACACAATTTGTTACTCTGTTAAAAAACACCCAGCTGTCAGTCAAAGAGCAGGGGGTGTCTTGGGCTTGGGTGGATGGCTGGTGGTGTGGGAGCCACCAGTGTTGGGATGATCCCTCCTGCCAGCACAGAGCAGGAGTTTCATGTCTGTCACAAAGGAGACCTGAGCTGTGCTGGGGCACTTCTGAGGCTCCATGAGCTCCACAGGCACAGATGTTCCTGAGGTCCTGTCAGGCCCCAGCCTGGCATCGGTCCAGTGTCCAGGGTCCATGATCTGCTCCATGCAGACTGTGCCCACAGGCAGGACCAGCAGGATTGCTGTGGGCACAGCTTGGGCTGGGCTGCCAGGGCGTGTCAGAAGTGAGGGGTGTCAGTACATCACCAGCCCTGAAATGGGCAGCCTCCAGTTTCAAAAAAACCCTTCTAAATACGTGCACTAACTTTGTTTGGATCTGCATGGAGAGCCTGCCCAAGCCTCTGACATTTGCACTGAAGTGAGAATCCCTTTGCAGGGCACCATGGCTGTTTTTGCTGGTTTTGGGAACTGCATCATGCCAGTGGAATTATCCCTGACAGATGTGCATGTACAGAGGTGGGAGGGGAGGTGCCAGGCCCTGGGGGACACTGGGCACAGCAGCTGGAGCTTGCCTGGCATGGCTGGGAGCAGGATGAGGGCAGTGGGAATGGCCACAGTGGAAATGTGAGGGGGGAATTGCCATGGAAATGTTTGGCTGCGAGCTTTGCTGCGTGTGCTGCTGTGCATGTGTGAGGCTGGGGCTGCAGGCRTGCCCTGACTGTGCTTTTCTCTCCCCAAGCTGATCAGTGGTGGTTCCATTGTCAGTGCTGAGGCAGTATGGGATCACGTCACCATGGCCAACCGGGAGTTGGCGTTTAAAGCAGGAGACGTCATCAAGGTCCTGGATGCTTCCAACAAGGACTGGTGGTGGGGTCAGATCGACGATGAGGAAGGATGGTTTCCTGCCAGCTTCGTGAGGGTGAGTGATTTTCTGCTTTTTACTGCTCTAAGGAATCACTGCTGATGCTCAGGACATGAGGAACTGAGCTCTTGCTCAGTTTTTACTGTGTTTGTTCTCGCTGATGTTGATTCCCACTTTTTTGCCTGTTTTCTGTCCAAAAAGTGGGGAGCAAAGAAGGTTTCTGCTTGCTGCTGCCTCCCCAGCACACAATTCTTCCCCTTCTAGTGCAGCTCTTGTGTCTTCCCCAGGTCTGGCCAGTGCCAAGAGTGAGAGATCCATGACTGGAACTGGAGCTGGGTTGCCCAAAAAAGTTAATGYTGTTACTCTGGCCTGGGATAACAAATTGTGTTTGGTATTTTGAGTCTGACCCTGCAGCCAGTGGTGGCAACAAGTCTGGAAAATGGATTTGTGTCAGGTGTGATCGAGGTGAAAACCTTCTTGCAGAATCACTCTCACCTGTGTCACTCACGTCTCCTCTGTGCTGCAGCTGGAAAGGCTGAATGAGAACAATCTCATTTTGTTTGCTTMATTTAAACACTGAAATATTCGGGGCCAGTTTAACCTCCCAGTGCACTGACYGGTGCTGAGTTCTTTGGGGTTCTGGGTAAAAGATTTAACAGCCCTTTGGTGTGGTGTCACAGACAAACTTCCCACAGGAGGTTTAAGAACAGTCTGGAAAACACTGTCGTGTGTTTTAAAAACACACCAAAAAACCAAATGAACCAGTGTCTTTAGGGYCCCAATCCATGGATCACTTGTCTTGGCTGAATTCCCCATCTCTCCCTACACTTTTCAAAGGCTAGGAGGATGGTTTTAGAAACTGTGGGGAACAAAGGAGAGGGGAGTCAGAGAATCTCAGACAAAAGTCTGGAACAAATCCTGGACCCTCATCCTTGGTGCTGAGGGTCACAAAAACCTGACCAGGCTGGTTTCTTGCCTGCCCAGTATCCCAGTGAGCCCAGTCCTTCCATCAGCTCTGCAAGAGGCTGGCTTGGCGATTCCATCTGGGAATCACTGAGGGCAGGCAGGGACCACACACTGCCCTTGCCCCTTCCAGAGGGGAGCAACTCCTGGCTGTGCTGCCTTAGTGAGAATTAATATTTAAAAACAAGASTTCTGGCCCATTTTGTCTGCAGTTCTTGAAGGGAGGCTGGAGGAGAAGATTTGCCCCTCAGGTTTCCAAAGCAGCTGAATAAGAAATGAAAGAACTGCGAGAAGAGCAGATGATCACTCCCATCATGAGGAGGCTGCGTTTTTCTCTGTTGCACTTTGAGCCCTGCTTTTTTAAGATGATGCCAGAAAACTGCCTGATTTAGCCTGGGTGGTTTTAGTTTTACTTGCAAAAGAATTGCTTTTCTTTCTATCTGTATTTCTTTTCTGCAAGCACAGAAGGAAAAGGGAGCAGTATGTTGCATAGAATATGAACAGCGTTCAAGTGAGGGATGTCAGACGGAGCAGACAGGTATAAAGCCAAAAAGGATTGATTCCAGGATGTTTTAGACATCAGGCCTCTTGTAAGTACTAACAGGAGGGCAGGAGAAGACCACTGCACAGCTGGGTTCCTCTCAAAGTCCTTTGAATCCCTTCTGAGGACRGAACTGGGCTGGGAACCCAGTTTGCAATGAGATGTCTGACACTTCTTGCTCTCCAGCCAGATCATCTGAAAACCTTTGGCAAAGCATTTGGCACTCACGAAATCTCATAGCAGGAAACTTCACATTTGCAAGTGGAGAGGAAAACAGGAACCTGCTGATTCCCTTGGCCTCYTTTACATGACAGCCAGGGGTGGAGAACAAAAACACTCCTGAATTCCCTGCACACACAGCAACTGCTGTCTCCCTGCTCACACCTGCACTAATCCTCTTAAGTGGCTTGGGTCTTAGATAGAAGGGAGGTGGGGAGAGGAGACCATGGAGGTTTGGGAGCTCAGGAACTTCCAAGGAGAAACTGGATGATAAAGCAATGTTTTTTTTGGGGCGGGGAGGAGGAAGCACAGCATAGGAGAAGTAAAATTTGGAGCCAGCAGAGAATGGTGAATGATTTCTGCAGGGAGCTGCTGCACTCAGGGAGAAGGTTATGAAAAACCCCTAAGTCAGAAAGGTGGATGAGAACTCCAGAACTAAATTTAAGGCCCAGCAACAAGCTGGGTTTAGACAGATGAAGGTGTCTGTGATGTATTTGAGTGCCTGTTCTGAGCACACTGGACACCCACAGGCTGCAGCCGTGGTTGCTGCACGGTGTCTTTGGACATGCTGTCAACTTGCAGTGGTCTGACAGGTTGGGAGGTGCAGCTGGAAAAAAACAGCAAGAATTTCAAACAAGATTTCACATTCTTGTGGTGGTAATGCCACTTTTTTCTCCTCTGTGGATGGCAGAGCCTTGGGCTGGCTGTACATCATGGGCTGCAGAGGAGTTTTTGCATAACCAGCACATGGACACTGGCTCAGAAAACAAGCTCAGAGTTGGTAGGGAGGGATTTATAGCAGACAATAACAGTCCAGGGCTGCCCATGGATTGCAATGTTATACCTGGAGGTCTCTTTTAGAGAGCACAGCAAGCCTCAAAAACAAATTTTGATTGCAGAGCCCCTCATCAAGGCTCCAAAACAGCCCAGGTGAGACACTCCAAACRCAGGAAATCAAATGGCTTCGTGTTGGGCTCTGACACATTCCTTCTGCAAGAGAAATAAAAAGAGTAAAGCTTATGGATGCTGTGCAGTGGAATCTTTCCTCAGAGACATGACAGAGTGCCCCTGTCCTGGGCAGAGAGGGGGATTTATTCCTGTGTAAAGCTCTCTTAGTCTCTTGGATACCAGACTGAGCTTGCAGAATATATTTCTTCTCACCTCAGCAATGCTGAGTCTCCCTTTCTTATGTTACTAAGCCAATGTAAAGAGCAAAACTGGAGCTGAGGAGCTTTGACTGCAGCTTCTTGTCATACCTGGTGACTGAAGAAGGGAAGAAATGGTCCTCCCAAGGCCTGAGCAAGGAGGAGTATGAAATCTTCATGGTCTGTTCCAGGAGAAGTTGCCGGGGTGGAGAATTGCAGGGGTGGCAGYGCTCTGTGTTCTCTCTCACCACTGCCTTGGTTCCCCCAAGTGTTGTAATTTTAGATTGATTTTCCTGCTGAAAAGCTGCCTTTGACCCACTTTATTTTCTGCTGCTAAAGGAGAAGTGCTGGATAAATTGGAGTGAGCTTTTAAGGTGCTGTGGAGAAGGAAACTCTGAACCCAGAGCCTGGTCCCAGTGCCTTTACTGGGCAGGTGGGTTTAGCTTTCAGTTGTGCCTGCTCTGTGTTGCAGGTGTGATTCCCCATCWTGCTGCCCCATCTGCTTCTTTTTGCCTGTAAAATCTGATTGTAACTTGTTGAGCTCAGCACTCACCTGCCTTTCCCCCCCTGCAGCCCTGGCATTTGCATTCCCTCAGAGCCAGGGGCATCAGGGTGAGATTTCCCAAAGAAGGAGGCGGGAGCTGAGGTGTCCTCCCCTGTGGGACACAGAGTCCAGGATGTGCTGTGCTGCTGCTGCAGTCAGAGCATCCACAGGAGATTGGATTCTGCCATGGCAAATCCAGATTAAAAATAGCTCTGTGGAGGTAGGGCCCAGCACGGGCACTGCTGGGGACAGGCTGAGCTGCAGAGTCTGGGCTTTCCTAAAGGCAGGGGGCATTTCATCATCCCAGGGCTCTGCA
>CADDXX010000183.1:175941-212557 GCA_902810485.1 Alauda arvensis
GGATGGATGATGGATGGATGGATGGATGGATGGATGGATGGATGGAGGGATGGATGATGGATGGATGGATGGGTGGATGGATGGATGGATGGATGGACGGACTGACCTCCTCTCCTGGCTGTCTCTAAACCCCCCGTGGGGTGAAGAAAACTTAGCACTTAACCTCCTGCAAAGCCTGCCCAACTTTGGCCTATCCTTCAGGGACTACATGGAAAAGTACTTCAAAGGCAGACAGTTTGGCAGCTATTTTTAGTATTCATGGAGCAAAACACTCTCCAACATCTGCTCATCAGTCAGCTACCCCTTCTCTGAGCAAACCTGACRGGATGAGCAGAAGGAAGATGACATTGTTTTATGTAACAGAAATAAATTTACTGGAAAAACTCTGCAGCAGCCTCCTCTGCTGTGTGCTATGGAAGAATCTTCAGTCTCCTTTTCCTGGCTTGTGCTGGAAACCACCTTCAAACACACAGAGAGGATGAGGCTTGGGAACTCCTCACATTCCTTTATTCTCCCTGTGCTCTCAGAGGTGCCTGCACAGAAATGTGCTGCTTCAGCTCTTCCAGACATGTGATTCCAGAGAAATGATGAAGCAGCACAGGGAGGGTGGGAATTGYGAGGATGGGAATTGCAGCCAGTGGCAGCCCTGGGGCTGGGAGATGTTCCTGTGTTTGGGAAGGGAGGGATGCCATGGAGCAGAGTGAGGGGACCCTGCCCCATGGGCATAGGGGGAGCTTTTTCCTGTCTTTTTCCTTGGGTTTTTTCCCAGACTGAGATCAGCAGCAAGACAGGAAAATGCATGGAGAGATGCTCTGTGGCATTTCTCCCCAGTCTGGGTTTTGGTTTGCCCTGTGACCATCCCGCAGTTTGGGAAGCAGCCTACTCCCATTCCTCGTGGCCTTGGAAAATCAGAGAGGGAAAYCCAGGGAAATGAGTCATCAAAGAGCTCCTGGGGGGAGAGAGACCTAGATTAGAAAGTGTAGAAGGTGTTCCACAAGCCAAACTTGTCAGCTGAAAAAGCCAGGAAATTCAGGGTGACGGCATCCTCTGGGCTGAGCTGGGCATGGCAGAGGTTGGGTCCAGGCCAGGTTGGCCAAAGCTGCATTTCTCATTCATGCTTGAAATTCTCCCTGCCAGGAAGCACATGGTGAGGCTGAGGGACAGTTCATTGCAGGGTTCCAGTGTTCATTGTGGCCCAGCAGCTGCGTGTYACCAGCTGGCACTGTGGCTGTGTGACTAAGCATCCCGAGTTCCCAAATTTAGCCATTCCACTGGAGCTGCTGGCGTTTTCTTCCCTTCATTTTTTCCCCTTCCTATATAATAAAGACAAGCAAAGTAAGCAAAGTCAGCTCCTGATGACCTCTGTGCTGTTTCTTTGCAGTCAGGACGCTGCAGAACAGACCAGGTCAGCTGCAACATCTGAGATGTGGCCTTGCAAAGTTTCTAGTCTAAATCATTCTGGTTGGACTTGAYGATCTTAAAGATCATCCCAACATTAACAATTCTGTGATTTGGTGATCATCCTGACAGGTGAAGTGTGGGAGGATGAGGGGATTTGCTCAGAACCTTCCCACCCTCCACATCAGCTGCASACTTGTTGGGGGTGCACTTGATCCCCTCATCCAGGTTGTTGATAAAGATATTAAACAGAACTTGATGATGGTATTAAACAGCTTCCTTGTCCTGATTACTGGGCTGAAAGGAGAAATCAGAGCAGGCTCAAACAGCCCCTCAGAGCTTCCTGTGAAGCAGCAGTGCTTGTAGACCTGGGTGTGAGGTGGTGGGGGCAGTGGGGTTTGCAGGACCAGGCACCCAGCACTGAGCACACCTCCCTGGGCTGTCCCCTGGGTTTTGCTGCTCTCTGCAAATCCTTCTTTGTCMCTCTCACAGGGTTACTTAAAGCAGTGCCGGAAGAGGAGGGACATGTTCAGTGATGAGCAGCTGAAGATCATCTTTGGGAACATTGAAGACATCTACAGGTTTCAGATGGGCTTTGTGCGGGACCTGGAGAAGCAGTACAACAACGAGGACCCCCATCTCAGTGAGATTGGGCCCTGCTTCCTGGAACACGTGAGTTCATGGTCCCTTGGGAGTGGGGTGGGCAGGGAGGAGGAAAACTCAGGAGGCAGGAACCTCTTCTGGTAATATATCAGGGACTGCTCCTTGTTCTCCATGGGCTTTGTGAGATGCAGAGCAGGGAGAACTTGGATATGCAATTGGATGATCCCCAGTGCATCTGAATCACATGGATGAGAAGATACTGGTGGATTTTGCCAAGCCCATCCTACTGTTCCAGAAAGCACCTCCTGCAGGAGCTGATAAATTGGCCAGTGTTGTAAATACGTCAGGAAATGTCAAACAAATGCCAGCCTTGGAGCTGGAGGCTTTCCTGGAAGGAGAGGGGAGCAGGGTATCAGAGCTCACAGGTGCTGCAGCTCCTGTGCTGTGTCAGGGCAGCAGTTCACTGCTTATCAGGAAACTCCTGATAAACATTCCTGAAACTTCAGCAGGRCTAATCCCTAAAGAGTTTCACAGCATCTTTTAAACATCCCTGGGTCTCTCAGTGAGGTTTCCTCTGAGAAGGTGCATGAGGTGTTAACATGGCTGGTTCTTATCAGAGCCTGCAAAAAGCAGCATCACATTCCACCTCTGTGCTGGGAAGATGGAAGAAATCTTGGTGAGAATCAGTAGCTCAAATGTCATGACTTGAGGCTGTGCTGTCAATTCATTGATAGTGACAATAGCAAGAATTGCTGCTGCGATTTGGAGGAAGATCTGACACTTKCCTGTCACCAGCCAGGGGCTGAGAGCTGGCTGATAAACTCCTGATAAATTATCCCTGCTTGGCCATTTGGGAAACCGAGGGGTGAGGATGTTAAGATCCTGTTTAGGGATCTCCAAAGCATCTTGTTCCCTATTTYCTTCAGGAAGAGAGAGCTGTCAGTGTGTGGCTGGGTCAGCTGTGGGGATGGGAAGGACGCTGGATSCCTGTTCCCAGAGAAGCAGCTTGTTTGGACCCTCAGGGACTGAGAAGTAATTGCTGGGCAGACGTGCCTTGGCTAAATAGAATCTGTCCTTTCTTTGCAAGGCATTGGCCACAGCTCAGTGGAACTGGCTGCTTTGCAGCACCTGACCTTTACCTGGGCTGTCTCAGAGTTAATTTGTGGTGCTGGGCTCTGTCCATCTCCTTCCCAGTGAAATCTTTCTCTGCCTTTTCATCGCCTTGTCTGCGTGGCCCAGATGAATCAAACCCAAGTTAAAGGTGACAGTCTGTGGTCAGTGAAGGCAGAAAAAGACATTCCGACAAAACAGACACCAGAAAACTTGTTAGATCAGTCCAAAAGGCAGAGGGGCACATGTGTGAGTGGATTTTTTGTTTGTTTTTAGTGTTTTCTGGGGTTCTGTTCCTGGGGTCCACACAGTGCCTTGGGTTCCCCATGGTAAAGGGAATTTCAAACATAGCCAGCCCCAAACACCTGCCAGGTGCTTCAGGATCTTTCAGGGAAGGAGCTCTAGAAATAACAAGGCTGTCCTCTTGTCTTACCAAAAGCCAGAGCTCTGCTGGGTTGTGCTTTCAAACCGTCCCTACACAATCTGAAGCTGAGAACAAGCACAGCTCTGTGCAGGGCTCACACTGACACACCTGTACCTGCACAGACCTTGGCCATGTGTCAGAGTGCAGGGCCCTCTCTGCAGTCCCTCCTTTCCCAGCACCTCTTCCAAACAGGAGAAGCACTATAGGATCTGTCCTCCTTCCTGCTTGGGCTGCTTTCTTAGAAATCCAGACTGGTTTGGGTTGGAAAGGTTGAGTTGGGAAGATAATTTTATTCCAGACTCTGCTGTGGGCTGGACACCTTCATAGACCAGGGTGCTCCAAGCTCATTCTTGCCCRCTTCCAGGGATGGGGCAGCCACAGCTTCTCTGGGAATYCCATCCTAGGGCCTCCTCACCCTCCCAGGAGGAATTYCTCCCAATRTCSCATCAAACCCTGCCCTCCCCAGCCCTGGTGTGGCATTGRTCAGCTGGGTCTCTGCCTGACCTGCCCTTCTCATTCTGCCTTACAGCAAGATGGCTTCTGGATCTATTCTGAGTACTGTAACAACCACCTGGACGCGTGCATGGAGCTCTCCAAGCTGATGAAGGACAGCAGGTACCAGCACTTCTTCGAGGCGTGCCGCCTGCTGCAGCAGATGATCGACATCGCCATCGACGGCTTCCTGCTCACCCCCGTGCAGAARATCTGCAAGTACCCCCTGCAGCTGGCAGAGCTGCTCAAGTACACGGCCCAGGAGCACAGGTAACAGCAGCCAGGGGGGTCCAGGGCTCCTTCCCAGCAGGGCTGGGGGCTTTCTGTCTACTGCTCCTTCCCAGCAGGGCTTGGGGCTTTCTGTCCAGGGCTCCTTCCCAACCGGGCTTGGGGCTTTCTGTCCAGGGCTCCTTCCCAGCAGGGCTGGGGGCTTTCTGTCCAGGGCTCCTTCCCAGCAGGGCTGGGGGCTTTCTGTCCAGGGCTCCTTCCCACACAGGGTTGGGGCTTTCTGTCCTGGGCTCCTTCCCAGCAGGGCTTGGGGCTTTCTTCGCGGGTTCCTTCCCACACAGGGTTGGGGCTTTCTGTCCAGAGCTCCTTCCCAACAGGGCTTGGGGCTTTCTCTCCAGGGTTCCTTCCTGCCCAAGGCTTGGGGCTTTCTGTCTACTGCTCCTTCCCACCCAAGGGTTGGGGTTTTCTCTCCACTGCTCCTTCCCAACAGGGCTCCTTCCCAGCAGGGCTTGGGGCTTTCTGTCCAGGGCTCCTTCCCAGCAGGGTTGGGGTTTTCTGTCCACTGCTCCTTCCCGCACAGAGATTGGGGTTTTCTGTCCACTGCTCCTTCTCACACAGGGTTGGGGTTTTCTGTCCAGCTCTTGTCCCTGTGACCTCCTGGATAAATGGGAGCAGGACAAAGGGTCAGCAGACAGTTCAGTCTTCTCAAAGCAGCAATTCTCGATGGAGACTCACTCAGCTCTGTTCTAATCAGACATGTGAACTAATTACCCTTGGATGTACTTTCTGATGCACTGGATAAATTACTGACTAGCATTCAGTGGTCTGAGAGGCTCCTTCCCTGCTCCTGGGGAGAACCTGGGCACACAGGGCCAGGATCTGTAACTGGAGCCTGATGTGGGGAGAACTCCAAACCTGCTCAGCTTTTCAGCCCAGTCCTATCTCTGTTTCTGCCATGGGGTTTRGGTTCAGAGGAGCTTGTTTGATTGATTCCCAAAATGTCCAGGACCTCTTTTGCTGCTGCTGAGGACAATCAGCCTGGCTGCCTGACAGTGTGAATCAGGAGCAGTGCCTGTGATACCACTTGGGATTTACTCCTGTGAAAATAAAATAAAAGAAAAATCAGGCCCTGTAAGAGCAGATTTGCTCCTGCCCTGCCAATTTTCTTTCTTTTTCCATTTAAAAGCAAGTGAGAACAGAAAAGCCCAGAGATGTTTCAGAAACTTCTGCAAGTGTTTGATGGCTTGCTTTTTCCAAGCCCAGGTGYAGAAGAGCAGAAGTGATGTGAGAGAGATGCAGTGATTTGCTTTGACCTGACCCACAAGTCTGAGTGATCCAGGGCAGCCAAATGCCCCAGATCACCAATTTGGACAAGCCTTTGGCTTCACATACAATTCCTGCTTCTCTAAAGGCCAAATCAAACTTGGAATGGACTCATGGGAACTTTGGGGTATGAGAAAGCAGCTCTGGGATCCCACAGGTTGTGGGTTTTCCCCTCAGCAGCCACGTGAGGACCCACAGCACTGCCTGGAGCTCAGATGTGGCTTCCCAGCTGGAGGGTGTTTAAAATGACCCTCTGGGAGTTATTTGGGAGCCACAGCAAAGGGGATGTGGGCAGTGTGATAACAGCAGGGTTGGGTTCTTTCAGGAGCACATTCCTGTTCCCTTTGGGCTCTTTTAARCTCACCATGTTGTTAAGTAACCACACAGAGTCGTGTTGTGAGGAGCCTTGGGAGCTCTGCTGTGGTTCAGCAGCAGCTGGGTGACTCAGCCTGAGAGCTCTGTGTCACTGCATTGCCATGGACACTCTGTTTCTCCTGTTCCTCCATGCTCTGGGAAGGGAAGGGAAGGGAGGGTGAGGTTTGCTCACCTTGCATTAGGAGGAGGAACCCCTGAAGCTGGAGAGAGGAAACCTGTGGCTGCACAGAGCCAGTGCCAAATCCCAGCCCTGGAGTGAGGCAAAAACACAGGGAAAGCAGGGATGTGTGCTTATCTAACAGAGCAACATGAKCCTCTTTTTCTTTTTTTCCTTCCTTTTCACTTCCACCACACTTGCAGAGCTGTGGGTTTTCCCTGCACCAGGTCAGGACAATGCTGAAATCAGAATCCAGACCACACTCCCCTGAGACAGCAGTGTGGTGCTTGGCAAGGATCAGACTGGGATTATTCTGATGGAGCACTGGGGAGTGGCCACTGCAGCCCCAATAGAATTGACAAACCATTTATTTACCTTCATCTCRTGGTTAATGGGATCCTATTATTGCCTCGTGGCCAGATGCTCTGCTTCTGTTGGGTTTTTCCTTCTAAGTTTTTGCCAGCTCTGCCACAGACACGGGCTGGGAGCCCAAAAAGTTCAGTCCTGAGTCTTTTCTTCATTACAGCATGACAGGAAAACACTGCTGGGGTTTTCTCACTGGAATTAGGGAATTAGCATTCCCAAGATAAAAGGCTGGCACCATCCCACTCTGCATGGAGGCAGGMTGGGGGTGAGCTCAGAGCCTGCCTCCCTCCAACTGCTGCCTGTTTGCAGCCTGCTTCATTTGAATTTTTCACAAAGCCACATCTGTTCACCTCTTAAGGATCTATTCCAGCTTAATATGAATTAAATATAGGAAGGCTGTAAGTGCAGCTTGCTGGAATCCTGAGCRTTCCCAGAGCAAAGGGAGCTGGAGTTGGGAATGTAGGAACACGTTCTGAGGAGACTCTGCCAGAGAGTGCCCTCCCTTCTGAGCTTGAGCATCACTGCTGGGAGATCATTACTGACTGTCTGTAAACCTCTGCCTGCCCCTCCACATCCTTCCTGGCCAKAGGGATTTCCCTGTTTCCCTAAAGAGCTCATGGATGTTCTCCAGACCACCCTGATGTCCCCCTGGCCCAGCTCCTTTCCTGCCTTACACAACCAGTGCTCCCTTCACACAGATTCCTGCACAAAGGGAGGCACAAGAAGTTCTTCATTGTGCAGCTTGATCCCTTCCATCCCTGACAGTGCCCAAGGCCAGGCTAGATGGGGCTTGGAGCACCCTGGGACAGTGGAAGGTGTCCCTGCCCATGGCAGTGGGTGGAGCTGGATGGGCTTTAAGGTCCCTTCCCACCCAGACCTCTCTGTGGTGGATAAATCAGGCAGCCCCATCCCCTATTTGCCTTCATTTTCCTTTCATTTTGTCCTGGAATTTGTGGCATTATTTTYAACCACACCTAGAATTTTGCTGTAAGAATTTAAGAAAAAAAATGAAAACTCAGCTCAAGATTTCATCTGAGCAAGGATGCCAAAAGAGCAAATAATATTTTTTGTGTATCATGTTTGTTTCTTAGTATTTATCCTGTTGGGAACACATGGAGAGGGAATCTAATTCCCAGCATTCACCCCTCTTTTAGCTGTCACCAGCACAATCCTTAGCAATAATCAATAAAGCCATTCCCCTTGCAGCTGCCCAAGATGGCAGTTTTTCTCATTAGTCAGCAATCAATAGCAGCCCTTAAGTTAATAATACATGGTGGTGGTGGTGTGGCAGCTGGCCTTGCCTGTCTTCCCAATGGAAATGAACATTGCAGCTCCTTGGAATGGAAAAGCAGGCACAGGGCAGGAATCAATGGCATTGATTTCAGCATCACTTTTTGAAAAGACTGATCATCATCCTCAGTGGCCCTGGCAGGAGCCTGTTCTCACTCTGTGTTACTGCACTCACAGGGCCATGCAGGGGAAAAAAAAAGAGTTGCTTGATTTGCTGACCTGCAATCTGCAGTGAGAGTGAATTCCATGGGGTGGCTGCTCTGGGAGTGGCTTGGAAGGTGCTCTGGTCTTTGAATGAACCCTTCTCTAAATGTTCATTTTAAAACCTGAAAAATCTGGTCCCAAGCACAGAGGCTGTAAAAGTGTTCAGCCTGGTTTTGGAATGATCCTCAGGGCACCTGGAGGCTGTGGAGGGCTCACAGGGCTGGCAGAGGCCACACTGGGCTCCCAATTCCAGTTCCCATCGAGACAATCCGGATGGAGAAATCCCATCACAGCACTGAGATCCCTCCTTCCCGTGTCCCTGTGGGCTGTGGGGTTGTGCCAGACTCCTGGGCATGTCCTGCTGCCTCTGATGCCTTTCCCTCTGTGCCCAGTGACTACAGGTACGTGGCCGCTGCCCTCGCCGTCATGAGGAACGTCACCCTCCAGATCAACGAGCGCAAGCGCAGGCTGGAGAACATCGACAAGATAGCTCAGTGGCAGGCCTCTGTCCTGGACTGGGAGGTACAGTAAATGTGGCCTGGCAACCTGGCAAGGGCACATTCCAGGCTGGTCTTGAATTATCTTAGAGCCCGTCGTTCATTTCCCGCAGTTTGGGATTAAACCTGGGGTGGAGAAGGAGCARTGGTGACTTCAGGGTGGTGCTTAAATGTTAATGGTGCCCTAAAGAAAATCCAGGGTCCAGTTCCAATTTCATCACTTGCAGCCTGGAGTGASTTTGGTGATTGCAGTGCTGGTGGTAGGTAAGACTGGGAGCAAACTCTGTGTGCATTGTGCCCCTGTGCTGTGTCACTGGGGAGGACGAAGGGAAAGGTGTTAAGGAAATGCAGAAAATTCTTCTGGTGGTTGTTTCATGACTGGAAGCCAAACTGTTAAACTGGAGTTAGAGATGCTATTTGCATTTTCTAAATGACATCCTACTTAAAGATATTTCTGAACCAGCCCTGTGTGTAGTGATGGTGTAATTAAGGAGCTGAGAGGCACAGGGAAGGCAGAGTCAGCAGAAGGATTCCTCACCAGCAGTCCTTCAGTCTCTACATTCCTGCCATGTGCTTGGAAGAAAAGCCATACTAAAATTATATTCTTCCTTTCTTTTTGTCCCTGATTTTTTAAAATCATTGTATGGAAGTAATCCATAAATAGGGTTTTGCAGCAGATTGAGGACAAACATTTTTGTAAATCCTCTCGCTGTTGTCATCAGCCCATGTGTTCAGCGAGGAGATAATCAGAGTGATGGAGCAGCCTTTCTGCTTCCTCACTTGTGAAGTCTGAAATAACTCCACATTCCAGTCATTGGGATCATCCTGTGTAAATGAGTGTGTGAGAAAGAGGCGTTCATCCTTTAATTATTTYATTCCTGGCAAAGATCTGTGAAGGCTTGGGGGGAGAGGGAGASAAATACAGGTGCATCACCTGTGTCCTCCTTGGCTCAATTAGTTTCATTGCTGTGATGGAGGTTGGGTTTAACCCTGGATCTGGTGATAAAGCACACAATAAAACACATAAATGCAGCAATCAGAGCTGGCATTGTGGCTGCCTGGGAGAGCAGAGAGCACAGACGATGTGTGTGATTGTTTCAGTGCTCAGGAACATCTCTCACTGCCTCACACACTCATTTCCAAATGAGGAGACTGCTCTGCAGGAGGCACGGGACCATCAGCTCCGTGCTCAGCCCTGGAGTGTGCCATGGCATGAGCTAATGGGGGTCATTTGTGAGGAGCTCTGAGACCCCACTGTAAATAAATCTCGATTAAGGACACATCCATTCCAAGCCAGTGAATATTCATGTGTGAGAGGGAAGCCAAGGTGACCTCCASACAGGATCTATGGAGTGGCAGCTCCTTTTCCTCTTCCATTAGCTCAGTTGATAATTCATTTTTATTTAGCYCTATCCTTGATAATCCATTTCTGCTTAGCAGCACCCATTCTTTATCWCCATCCTATCCTCAGGAACTTGCCAAATTATTCTTCCAGGCTTTTTTCAGCTATTCCAGATTTTGAGCACGTTATTGCAGCAGCATCCTTCAGCTTCTCATAACACAGCAAAGCCTGCTGTTGGTACACTGAGAAATCAGATGGGAGCACAGATCCTGGTCAAAGGAGAACACCCTCCTTGCCTTGTTTATTCTGGATTTTGGATCGAAAAGAGTCACAGAGTGCTGATGAGAAAGTAGAGGATGAGAGCTGGACCCAGCAGAGGATTGCACTGCTTGATTCTTTCCTCTAAAGCAATTCTGAATCATCAGATCCAGCCCCCACTCCACAGCTGTCCATGGAACAGCCAGGAGGATGCACAGAAACCCAAAATACCCAGCAGTGAGCCACACTGTAATGCAGGAAGAGAGTGGGAGAAATGAAAAGATYGGTTCTTTGGGAAGTGCTTGGATGTGCTGAGATGAGTGCAGGTGTTCTGAGGCACTGCAGACCCCAAATCCCACCCAGGGGCTGCAGGAATGTCCCCAGGACAGGGAGCATGGGGGTGGGCTCCTCACCCAGCCCCTGAGGCTCAGAGCTTTGTGTCCTGGGCCGTTTTGGGGTGCAGGAGGGGCCTCCTGGTGTGTGTCCCCAGCCTCTCCAGGCTGTGGGGAAGGGACATTTCTGCTTTGAGGAGAAGACCACAGCTCCCAGTTGGTGTTTGCTGCCACAAGGTCTGTCCAGTMTGTGTGCACTTCCCTGAGCATAGAGGAGCCCACAGCTGTAATTCCCAGCTGTCCTGGCCCTGCTCCTGCTCTAATCACACCTTTCTGTACCTGTTCTGTCCATCCCAGTGGCTCCAGAGCACAGCACAGCACTCCTGAGAGCCCCTGAAAACAGCACTGAGCACAAGAAAACAGGAACCAGGCATAAAAAATTACCAGTTCAGTGTTTTTCCCCAGAAATCCAGGCAGGGCACAAGACAGAGCTAATCCCAAATTCCCACCACGTTGGCACTTTGTGAATGATTTCAGTGGCTGAATGTTTCAGCACGTGGAAATATTTCATTTGGAGGAATRTCTGTTTTTCCTCAGCATCTCGAGACTGATGATGCTGATTCTCTGCTCTGAAGTTGCATTTTTTGTTTCTAAATTTACCCATGTTTTGTGAGGAGATGGTGGAAAAAGATTTTTTTAAAGAAGGAGGAAAACTTCCCAACCAAACAAAAAATATTTAGTGAGGAAATATTTGAAATGTTCTCACATATAAAATGTGCACATTTTCTTGCAAGGAGAGGTGTTGTTGGGAATGCTGATCCTAAAACAAATAGGAAAAGTAAAGGCATGTCCTAGCTGCTTTAGGCAGAGGGGTTTTACTGAATCCCATGTTTTAGGAATCATTTTTATCCCTCCATGGGATAAAAATTTACCCAATGCATGGCCCCTGGTGGGGAATTTCAGGGTGAGTATTTGAAAACTGCAAATATCCTTGAGTTAAGCCAAGCCAGAGGTTTCCCCCAAGAAATCCTGCAAGCAGGATCTGTGTTTAAATTGCCAGGARAGGGTGGCCTGGCACAAGGGACAGCCAGGCCTGAAGTCTTAAGGAGCCATTGGCAGCTTTGGCATCTTTAGACAAGAAATGACTGAGCAGAATCTCAGGGCGGATTCAGATCTCAGTGAGTGCTGTAAATCAGGAATAATCCCAGCCACTCTGAGATGAGCTCCTGTGTCATTTGGGGCAATGTGGGCTTGACCAAGAAGCCTGGCTTGGTCTGTTGTGYGAGTCACTTCTTTATTTTGTAACCTGAATTGCCAGTGTATAAACAGAGCCAGGGAGGTGCTGCCCACACCAGTCCTCCTTTTGTCCTTTGAGCTGGTAATGGCTCASAATTTGGGGCTTCCACCACCTCCCACCGAGCCCTTTCAGTGCCTTTCAGTTCTGAAGTGTTCCCTGATGTTCTGGCTCCATTTCCCCCTGCTCAGCATCATCTCCTTGCTCAGAGGGAAACACCCTCAGATCAAACCAGTGACATTTAAAGGCAGCAAGGCAAACCAGCACACAGAGCTGGCTTCAAAGGGGGCAGCCAGAGCCCATCCTGGGCAGCCTTTGCTGCTCTCTCCCTTCCCTGTTCCTGCCCTCTGAGGGAGCTGCAGCCCTCAAAGCTCGGTGGGAATCGCTCCACACACACAGAGCAGCATTAAAAGGGATTTCCACAAAGCCCATCATCATTTCCTTGCCAGCCCCAGCGTGGGCAGGGCTGTATTTACAGTGCTCAGAGGCACATCCCTGCCTTCCCCTCTGCTCCTGGTGCCTCTCATATGGATCCTGTGAGCCCTGGGACCCTGTGCCACCTGTGCCACCTGTGCCACCTGTGCCCCTGTGCCATTGTGCCACCTGTGCCCCTGTGCCACCTGTGCCCCTGTGCCCAGCTCGCTGGGCTCTGCTCCCAGGCAGGATTTGGGTTCTGTTCCATGGGCAGGACTCAGCACAGCCTCCCTGTGTGGATGATGTGGAGATGGAGAACAGGTCTGTGCTCCAGCACACCTGGAATTGCTCAATTTTATGCCTTTTCACACAGCTCTTGAACCACATCAAAACAAAATGAAGCAGCAATCACTGCAGCAGTTCAGGCTCCCTCTCCAGCTCTCCAGCAACACTTTCCTCCCTTTCAAGCCAGTTTTTTCCTCACAGGAGGGAGGTGATGTGGCTCCCATTCCCTGGGAGGAGATCTTTGGAGGTCCCTGGTCCARCAGGGGGATGTTTGGCCCAGGACAGAGCCTTGCTCATCAGCCTGGATGGKTTTGACCTTGCTATTTAAACAGACTTCTTTGGTTTGTGTAGATATTTAGGTATTTCTACCAAAGATTTCTATGGGGTGCCACTGTGGCAGCTTCCAAGAGTATTACATTTCCATGAAGGGAGGAATATATATAGCTGAGAAATTTAATRAGCATTGTCCTTTTAAATTTCTTCTCATTCCTGTTATTTATGGATCCTTAAATCAAGACTTGCTGCCCTTAATTATGTAATCTATAATCACTGGCCTCAGCCTGATGCTGTGTTAGTGAATCCAAGAGTGCCACAAAAGGAASCTGCCTGTAACCACCAAAGTGAGGACAGCCTGATGAGAAATCCTCCTGGGAAAAAAAGCAGGGCAGGGACTGAAACGGAGCCTTCTTTTTTCTCCTTCTTCCCTTTCCCCCCTCCCCAGCAACAGAAGGTATCCACACTGAGCCTGTTGGAAAGGACAGCAYTTCGCTGGGTTCCTTTCTGTGATGTCAGTGTAGCCCCGGGTGCTAATCAGCCTGTCAGTCTCTAATTGCAGAACAACGGTGTCAGGCACGAGAGAGCCCTGCTGGCTCCCTGCAGCTGGCAAAGGGCACAGAACCCCCTCCTGTCCCCCAGCAGGGACAGCAAAGGGCTGTGCCAGGGTGGGCTGGGGGGCAGGGGAGCAGCTCYGGGGGGCTCTGAGCATTCCYGAGCCCAGGGAAGTGCCTGGCTCCTGGGAGGGGAGCAGCTCTCAGTGCCAGCCCTTCCCTGATACCCTGCTGCTCCCCACAGCATTTATTTATTTCATGGCACTCTTAGAGCTCTTGGGTTCCTCCCAGCTGCCCATGACAGAGCATGGTGGTCACTGCAGCAGCACTGGGGATCCACATCTGCCCAGGCAGCAGCAGCAGAGCTGAGCCTGTGCTGTCACTGCCACTGCCACTGTGGCCTGGGGACTCAGTGTGTCACTGCAGGGCTCGAGGGAGCTCACAGCCAGCCCAGATCTGGGTGACCTTGTGCTCCCATTACTGCACACGAAGCACTGGGGCTGTGCCTGCCACGGCGTGGAGAAAAGAGGAGTCAGCTTTCCTTGGGCTGCCCTCTGCGTGCTGCAGGATGTGCACTGAAAACCCCTGATGCAGCTGGGGAGGGCTCAGGGGGTTTTTGGGGGCTTATAGGGCAAAACTCAGGTTGGGAAAGGCGTCAGGAGTCAGGGCTTCTGGTGGCCACTCTGCTGCTGTGCTCTCCTGAATGTCTGCCAGTTCAGAGCAGCTAAAAGTTCAGCCTCTTCCTTTTTCAGCAGGGTTTATCTTAACTTACAGAAGGATCCAGATGATCCAGCYTCTGTGGGAGTTGGAAAAAAATGGAGAAGAAAAAAGGAAAGTTTTTCCTGATTCTGTGCAGATTTGGAGGCGTGGGACTGGCACAGACATTTGGGGAAGTCTGCCTGGAGCAGGGATTGAGGCAGGGGGGAGCCATGGTGGCAATGGAGCTGAAAAGTCAGTGTCCCTCTTTGCYCCCCACCCTGCAACTGCCCCCTGAGCCCCTCAGTGGGGACCAGGAGAAGACAATTTGTGCTCTTCACAGAGGTACAACTGTGTCAGGACAAGAAAAGCCTTTGGAGGTTTTGCCCTAAGGCTCTGCTGTGGGGTTGGCACAGGAGCCCAGGCTGGAGGAGCAGGGCAGGACCATGGACACGCTGCTCTTGGCCAGCCACGTGCCTGTCCCAAACTGTACAATCCCAATTTGCTCACCCCAAGTGGGAAATCAGCTATTTCYAGCCTATAGACTGGATATAGAAATTGTCTTCCCCACATAAGAAGTGCAATACAAATCCCATCATTTCGGATCTGGATGTTTTTGGGTTATGTTGCTTGCAGGGACTACACAGTTTGGATTCAGCTAATCAAGTAGAAGTGTTTACAGAGCCCTCTGTGTGTCCTCAGGCTTCAGATGCTACCACAGGAGTAAAAGACAAAGCTGCCTTTCTATTTTTAGCAGCCAGCCTCTCTTAAGCTCGCCCCCTCTCCTAAAGCTCCCATCCATAGGCTTGTGGGAATCTTCTYCATGGAAGCTCATGTGTAGCCAGGAAGGCTCACAGTTTCTGGAGCTGGTGTGTTTTCTTCAGAGGCTTCTTCTTCTGGGGCTCGTGTCCCCCTGAGCTGTGGCAGCAGCACTGGGTCCCTGGGCTCTGGCCAGGCTAAGTGGGACCCTGCTGAGGCACTGGCTGGTGACAGCACCTCCCTTTGGGCAGGGACCCTCTGTGTCCCTGGGAAATGGTCCCTCATTAGCCCCTGGCACAGCACAGGCTCAGGAGTGAGGCAGGGAGGTGGGTGAAGCCCTGGCTAAGGCGATTTGGAAGTCAGTGCTGCAGCTTGATGATGCAGTGCCTTAATGAAGCTGCTGTTGTCACAGGGCCTGGGGACACAGGCGGTCACTCCCAATCAATGCYGAGAGGTTAATTACCTGGTTAATTACATCTACCTGGGCAGCACTCTGAAATCCTCACCAYGGAATCAGCGCTGGGTGGGACTCCTGGCTGCTTGGCACCTGCAAGTGTGAGCAGCACCAGCACAGTGTGTCTAGCTAGRTGCCCCCCATAGCTGGCTGAACCTTGGCAAGCTGTTTGCTGGGATTTTTGGGACGCTCTTGTCCCAGATATTGATTCCAGCTTGGCATCAAAGCCAGAACTGCAGTAGTTCACAGCCAATAAGGGGAAAAAAAAAAAAAGCTCTTCTCTGTCTTGCTCCTGAATCCTGCTCCTGAATTCTCCTGAGAGCTGCTCCTGAGTGCTGCTCCTTACCTTTGAGCTGGAGCCATCCCGCCTCCTTCTGCGGTGCTCTGCCGAGATGCCCACAGGGCAGGTGGTGGTGAATTCACCCACTTTTAATAAATAGATTTTAATTAACTTTTTAAAAAGTCCAGCTCATTCCAATTAGTGGAGGGTGACTGCATTTGTTCTCTCAGAGAGTGGGAGAGAGAGTGCTGTGTTTTCAAGACCATCTGCTCATGAATCCTTAAAAAAAAGCTCGGGAGAGGAAAACAAGCGTTAGCCGGCRGCAGGGAAGGGTGAGGGCACTCTGGCAGCCAGCAGGGAGGCCTGGCCAGCCTGGGGGGCCTGGGGCTGCCACAGGAGCCAGGGTGGTCCTGACAGGATGCTGGAGCTCTAATGAGCAATGGGAGAAGGGATGTGTGCCTGGGTGAGTGAGAAGAGAGGCAGCAATGCAGAGGGCTGAGTTCTGGCAACCTTGGAGATGGGGAACTGATATCCCAGTGTGTCCCAGGCTTTTGTAGCTGGCCAACTGATATCCCAGTGTGTCCCAGGCTTGTGTAGCTGGCTGGAGATTTCAGGGGGGGAAGTGCTTTAGGATGCTGTTTTAAAGGGAGGGTGTGCAGGGAATTTAGTGCCCTGAATTGGAAGTGCCTCTGGGGTGGACAGGAGGAAGGGGCTTTCTTTTGTATTCCTGATGCCACCAGCACCTGCAGCAAGATCCAGGGGTCTGGGGGTATCTGGAGAGGGGAGTGGGGACAGTGTCTGGGGCAGCTCTTTCCCCATTGCAGTGTGAGCTGTAGTGACCACTTTTCAAGCATCCCCACCTCCTTCATTTATTCCCCTTCAGAATTATCCCCCAATCCCAGTTTCTGGTCTGGAATCAGATGGGGTGGCTTTGAGAGCTGCAGGAGGGCCAAAATCTTACTAAATTGCTGCTTCTGCCCATGGTGCAAAGACAAACTCCTCAGTGCAGTTGACTGAGCCTCGTTCCCTGTGCCCTCCAGGGGGACGATATCTTGGACCGCAGCTCGGAGCTSATCTACACGGGAGAGATGTCCTGGATTTACCAGCCTTATGGACGGAACCAGCAGCGAGTTTTCTTCCTCTTTGATCACCAGATGGTTCTCTGCAAGAAGGTAAGGACACAGCTAAGGGCATGCTGTGGGCAGGCTTGCCAGTCCAAAGGGGTTTTCAGGGCACGGTGGCTGCTGGCTGCACGTGCAGAGGAGGATGTGGAGAGCCCTGAGGAAGGGCAGTCTGCATGCTCAGGATGGGGAGCACACTGTGATAGAGGGATTTTTGTGCTCGGAGCAAATCCAGCCTCCACTTGCTCTTTTCATGCCTTTATCTCATGTGCCCCTGGTTTGGCTCGTTGCCTCCCTTCTCGTTTTAGGTTTTGGCTGCAGTGTATGATTTGGGATTAGATAGCCCTGCAATTCCTGTATGAACTACAAAACCTGGCACTGGGGCTGACAGCCCAATTGCTGCATTGAGATGGTGATGAGCAGCAGCCAGGCTGTGCTGGGTGTCTGTGCTGGCACTTGGGGAAAGGCTGTTTAAGCCTCATCCTCCTGTCTCTGCCTTGCTGGGTTTTACAGGGTCCCTCCCTGCCCTGGAAGCCAYGGAGAAGGTGGGAGGGCAGTGCAGGATGCTGCTGCTGGTGTGCTGTGGTGTTCATAGCAGCAGGTGAGCTGTGATCCCCAGGAATTGTGTCCAGCAGCAGCTCTGGTACCCCTGTGTCCCACTGAGGTGACCCCAGCTCACTGCCACCACACCTGTGTGGCACAAAGGGACAGAGCTCCTCCGTCCTGGCTGTGACAGCTCAGGGTTTGCTGTCACTCCGTGCAGCCACACAGAACCGTGCAGGGGGTGTCCCTGGGGCAGCACAGGGCTGTGTTCCTGTCACAGCTCCTGGGCTCAGTGCAGGCTGAGCCTGGCACCCTCCGAGGAGGCCCTGGCACYGTGGGTGGGGACGTGGGTGGCTCCTGACTCAGCGCGGCATCACTGCCCCCTCTGCAGCCCGGGCACTGCAGTGGGTGGCACTTTCTTCTCCTGAGTCATGGCTGACTGAAATTCTGCCTTCTGGAATGCCTSTGCTTGTTTTCCCCCTCCTCCTTGTTGTGCCTTTTCCTCCTTCCACCCCTGTACAGAAACAGCCACAGAGCAGCAGTGAGCTGTGGAGGTGCACAGCTGGTTTCCTTCTTCATGCTGACCTCCTCCTCTTTGATTGTGACCCTGAATTTCCAGTGCAGAAGGCAGCATCCAGTCTGGTTTGCACTGGGTCTGGTCCATCCTGGTCTGAGCATTAACTCTGGGAAGATCAGGGCTGGGATTTCCGTGGTCATCAGCACAAGTSGAGAGGGGTCAGCAATTCCCAGCGGGTGCTGGGGGCCTGCAAGGTTCCATCAGAGGTCAGGCAGTGTCAGTGTGACACTGTCCTCCTCCCTTCTGCATGAAAAAGGCATTTTGGAGCTGTGGAGGTGCTGCACCAGAGGTGCCTGCATGAAAAGCACCTTGTGGGTTGTGCTGGGGGGTCTGGGCCTTCCTGGCAGGGCCTCTGGCTCCATGGCAGGAGCTGCCAAGGGCTCGTGGCACAGCTGTGCCCCCCCAGCCCTGGGGTGACAGGACAGAGAGTGCCAGCCCCTCTGGTGACCCCGTGGGCACAGGGCTCACACCCCACTGCAGGTTCTCCTTGTGTGTCTCTGTTTCCAGCATCAAACTGCTGCTTTTCAGCGTTGGGGGAGGAGGGGAGATGAGGCTCCAGCTGGACTCTCCCATCCTGATCATGCTTTCCTTGAGTCAGAATGAGTGTCCAAATCTGAAATCCAGAGGAGTGTTAGCTCACATTTTGGGACCATGCATGCCATACATAAAATAAATGTGAGTGGCTTGTAGTCTGTGCTGTCTTTGACAGATCCCTGAGAGATCCCTRASAGATCCCAAGAGGCAGGRTGAGCTCTGCTTCAGACCTGGGGCCCCTCAGGGAGGCACCATTTACCTCAAGGTTTGGGAAGCTGGGGCCAGCCTTCCTTACTCCCTGCTCTRAAATTGWGGGATGGAATATGATCCACACACCCCTGAGAGCAGCTTTGGAACCCCTTAGAATGGCACATCTCAGTGAATCTTCAGAAAATGTGCATTTGTGGGTTTTCTTCAGGTGTAATAAATGAATAGGTATGATACATCCCTCATCATGACACAGTCTATATGAAAATACTTWAAAAATKATTRTGGTTGATTTTTATCTCTTTGTTGRCCCAAAGAGATTTTTAATAGAAATAAGCAGCTWATTCCATATTTAAACACACCAAAGAGGCTTCAGCTGGATGAAGGCATGGGAGATATCCCAAGTGGCTTTGGAAGGCAAACACATMTTTCAGACAGGATCCCTCACTCCTCCAGATCTTCAGTGCAGTTCCTGCACATCCTCCTCTCCTGCCTGGCCTGTGAAGGTGTTTGCATCCCCTGGTGGTTCAGATGGGTCCCATGGWTGGGGAGGGTGATACAGCAGTTCCTGCTGGGACAGAGTTTGGTATCAARCTGCCACAGAGGKCTGTGACAATTCTGCTGTTGGCRTTCCCTGTGAGCTCCATTGTCTCCAAACSTGGTTTCCCTGTGGGTTCACCCTGCAGGTTCCTGCTCACAGTTCATGCAGTGGAAGATGGGGGTTTTTCCTGCTGCCCATGCTGTGTTCCCTGAGTTAGGAATGCTCTTGGCTGTGCAGGTATTTCCAGAGCCCAGCTATGTGCTTTTTAGCAGCAGGTGACACATTTCCAGACAAGCCCCATCTGCTCTGCTCGTGTCCTGCTCTCCAGAGGCTTTGCCACTCCTTTCTCTTGGTGTCTGAAAAYGTTTCAAGGTTTCAGGTTTTTTTTTCTGTTGGACACCTGGCCAAGGCATTTCTGTGAGGGGGAATGACTCTCAGGATGATTGTTCCTGGCATTATCACCTGGTTGTTGCCTGCGTTTTACACCTGCAAGATTGGGAATTCCTGAATGCATTTCCATGGCCACAACACCTCCAGACAGAGACCTGGGTTGGGAAATGAGTGATTACCCAGGGCTGCACTCGARTGTGCTTGGCAGATGTTATTTCCACTAGTATGGGTGTACTGAAGTCTTTCTTCCAAGCAGGAAAGCTGCACTGAGGTTTCCAAGGCTGCAGCAAGCAGAGAAGCTGACAGCAATGGCAGGCACCTCTCCCTGCTGGCAAACACCTTGCAGAGCAAYTTGTGTGCAATAATTTTCACAAAAACAGTTTACAAGCTATACAGATAAGTCTCTTTGACTTAGATTTTGCCACCAGAGACAGTACTGGTCACTTCCTAACATCACCACTGGATTCTTTGCTGGTGCCAGGAGTTTGATCAGATGGAATGGCTTTGTCGGCTGTTTCAGGGTTCAGCAAACTGAATGCTGAAGCAGCAGTTTGAATGGTACAGTTCCTGATCCAGACTGGGAGAGCTCGGGATCCAGCTTTTCCTTGCAAAGCCAGGTCACTCAGAGCTGTTGGATCAATGTGAAACTCTCCCAATAAATTTCTGCCCAYGTTTCCTGAACCACAGGCTGGGACACTGCCATGGGCATGAGGACAAAGTGGTGCCTTTTCCAAAGAGTTGGTTGGATACCCTMATTCAGAGCTGCCTTTTGGGAAGGCAGAAGGGAATAGGCTGGGCAGGAAGCAAGCAGTGCCTCAGTGTGCCTTGCCATATGTGTATAATCAGGAGAAAAATGCCTATTCTGGGATGCTGGCCATAATTACCAAGAAGTGAAGGCAATCCTGGATGATGGWAACTCTAAAAGATGTTGCCTTAAGGGCACAGGGTCCACTTTCCTTATCACCTTGAAGCTGAGAGAGTTTGACATGGAGATGCTTTAGATTTACAAATCCTGATACTGAACATCCAGGCCTGTGACACACAGCATTAATTATGATCACTTTGGGGATGCTCGAGGTTCTTAGCAGATGAGGACCTTTTTTCTGTTCTGGGTAGTAATTTGAATTCCCCAGTGGGCTCCAGGGTGCTGTGGCATGAGGCTGGGAGTGACAGTGKGAAGTAGGAAGGGTTAACAGAGCTGCTGCTCTAAATTCACTTTTCTTTCACCAATAGCTGAGCAGCCCTCAATGGGGCGCGGTGTTCAGTGTTTTCTGACAGTGCAGAAAGATCAGTGACTGCATGAAGCACATTTAGTATTCATTTGTGCTTTTTATGTGTCTCTTGTAATCAAGAGCCAATGCAGGCTCCAGCTTGTGGTTTATTGCTGTCCTGTCCTCCCCTGAGCTGCCTGAGCAAAGCAGGTTGGATGGGRAGCAAAATGAGAGCAGTTTAATGGCAGTGGCCAGACAGGCAGCCAGAAATAGCCGTGCTACAGGAGAGGGAGTAAATAAAATAATCCTGTCAGACTCCATTGCAGTCCAGGTTTCCAAATGGGAAGATAAAAGAGACATTTCTGAGYCCTTTCAGTGGAAGAAGGTCTAGCTGCCATGCAGTTTCTGTTGGGAACACTGAGGAGATCTGTGCACCGAAACAACAACCCTGCTTTTATTGCAGGCTAAAGAGGGCCTGTGAGAGCAGCCAAAAATCTTGTTTGCAAACACACAGCAGCCCTGGGACAGTTCTTATTACTTTAAGTGGGTTTTCAACTTCATCAGCACCTCCCAGCTCTACTCTCTTTCTCCACAAAAAGCCATGTTTTGGGTCAGGCCTGTGCCCAGTGTGCAGCAGGGTGGGGAAATGGTCAGGCTGGGTTTCAGCAGCTCAGGTGTGCCCTGAGAGGCAGAGCCTGCTGCTGGAGCTGGGCTGATTCCTGGGGTGGCCTGTGCAGGGCCAGCAGTTGGGCTCTGATGATCCTTGTGGGTCCCTTACAGCTCAGGATGTTCCATGATTGTGTGAGGTGGGCATGGAGACGACCAAAGAGAGCACAGTGGCTTGGACACCAAGTGTGAAATGGAGTTTTTAGACACCAGTGTTTCCCCAGCCCCACTGACCCTGTGTTCCTGCCCAGCTGCTGCTGTCTGCAGGCAGGAGCTTTCTGTGGGAGCACAGAGCATGGAAGGGAATTTGGCTGCTTCATCATTCCCTTGGCCAGCAGASAGCCAAGGAAGGCAAGTCCAGCAATTAACAGGGTATAGATTAAAACCAATTATGAAACAGCACTCCAGCTTTCAGACAGGGGTACTCCAGGGAAGGAAACACTCCTGTGTGTGGTGCCACAGCCTGGAAGGTTTGGTGAGCCTTTGCAGGGCTGTGCAGGTGATGGGTCCTGAGCAGTGTCACAGGGCCTCATGTCACAGTGTCACAGGGGGCTCCTGCTGGCCTGGAACCTGCTGCCCTCCCACTGCCTGGGGACAGCACAGAGGGAAGAGCAGGATCCAGAGGGACTGGAGGAGCCAGCAGGAGGAGTKCTAAAATCCAGAAAGGGCTGAATTTGGAGTCCTCCACCATCTGTGTCTGGGCAGGGATCAGGTTCAGCCTCCTGTGACCACACAGATTTGCAGGATGCTCTGCAAAACACTCTGTGTCTCATTGAGTGCTCCTGGAACTGCAGTGGGTGTAAATTTGGCCTACAGGCAAACCTGCAGAGCTGAAAACTCACCCCTGCTGCTGTGGGCTGTCATCAGCACGGTGTGAAGCCCCTGGGAGCAGAGGCCAGCAGAGCAGGGACGTGGCTGCACAAGGGTTCCCATCTCCTCCTGTTATCAGTCCTGCTCCTGCCCTGGCCTGGCTGCTCTGCAGCCAAAAGGGATTGGGCTCAGGCTGGAGCAAGGCATCAGAATGCCAGTGCTGTTCCACTGAATCCATGGAATGAAAATAGCATTTGCACACAAATGCTCCCAGCTCCAGCCCTCCCCCTCTGGATCCCACACTGCAGCTCCACGGAGCTGCCGAGGATGAATCAAGCGTCTCTTGCCGAGCTCAGGAGACAGACAGTGCTGAATAATTTGGCAGGGATCTGCCGACCTCCCCAGCACAGCTGTCCTTGTGCAGGAGGAGTTACGTAAACCCAGAGCACTCACATCTCAGCTCCCCCTGGGACACTCCTGGCCAGTTTGGGCTGGGAACTGAGGGGCTGAGGGSTTTGAGGGAGTTGGGACATCCCCCCTCCCTCATAGCATCCATCCCTCAGCTCATTCCTGGCTGGCCTGAGCAGACCCCACTTCCCTCAGCCCCAGCTGCTGTGTCACAGGGCTCAGAGCAAAGCTCGCAGGCTCTGCCATCCAAACTCTTAGCAGGGCTTAGGTTTATTTTCTGACTTCAAGAGTGTTTTGGACAAAAACACTCCAAAGGGTTCATTGAGCTTTGGAGTCTCATCTGGACCAGGAGAGGCCCAGTGTGGTGCTTCACTGAGCTCTGCCATGTGTCACTGTCACTGTCCCATCYGAGCACTCAGCCCACTGCAGGGTTAAATTAAATGTACAAATGTACASAAAACTGTCCCCTTGGTGTTCATGAAAAGCTGCTTTCGTCAAAGGGTCTCTTTAAGGTAATTTAGACTTTAAAAATGTAGGCTCAGAATATTTTTTTTAAAAGTCAAAGAACGTTGAAAGCTCTCATGACTAAAGATACCCAAAGACATGGCAAGGTGGCAGCGTGCCATGCTCTCATTGCTCACGGCAGGCTGGGCAGAGGGAAGAGACAGAACAGGCAAGCAGGAAAATCAGGACAAATCTTAGGAGTCTGTTGGAAAACTCTGCTCCTCTGCTCTGCAGTCAGTGCCCAGGCCAGTGGGAAATCACAGAGAGGGGTCTCACACCCACCCACAGCTCAGTGCAAAAGGCAACTCAGCCTCTTCCAAACCTCTGCCTTTCCCAAATCATGAGGGTGCAGTTACTGTGAGCCCTGCCTTAGTCTTTCCCTAATTCCAGCACTGACTGTTCCCTGCTCATCACCTGTTCCCATGGCAGCTGCTCACCAGGGGCAGCACTGGCCTGGGCTGGGTCTGTGTCCAGCCCCCTCCTTGGCTGGCTGTTCTGCCCTGGGCACTGGGGAACACCTCCTCTCTGCTGAGGTGATCTGCAGGGATGGCTGCTTTCCATCCCTGCACAGGCAGCCCAACAATCCCACCTGGGCATCCCTGGAGCAGTGTCCTGACACCCCTGGAGCCCTGGCAGCCTCGGGGCCGTGCCATTCCCTGGGCAGTGCCCAGCACCCTCTGGGCCAAGAACCTTTCCTGATCTCCAGCCTGAGCCTGCCCTGACACAGCTCCAGCATTCCCTGGCTGCTGTCACTGGTCACAGTGAAGAGATCAGAGCTGCCCCTCTGCTGCCTCTCGGGAGGATGTCACAGCCCTCACTGAGGTCTCCCCTCAGTCTCCTCCAGCTGAACAAACCAAATACCCTCAGCTGCTCCTCCAGGCCCCTTCAGAGCCTYCCCCATCCTCCTGGCCTCCTTTGGATGCTCCAATGGCCAATGTCCTTTTTGTATTGTTGTGCCCAAAACTGTCCCAGCACTGGAGGAGAGGCCACCGCAGCCCAGGGCAGAGCAGGACAATGCCCTCCCTGGCACCAGGACAGGGATGTCCCTCGTGGCTCCAGGGCACTGCTGATGTTCTGTAGAGCTGGTGGGGATGGAGTGATGATCCCCATTGGAAGAGCCACCCYGCTGCMYRTTCCTCCTCCTCCCTGTGCCTGTCRGGGCTGGAGGGGCTGTGCTGTGCTGTCCTTGCTGCCCACAGGCCTCCTCTGCCTCCCTTGGCCCTGCTAGCTCTGACCCCAAGGCATGGGAGATGCTGAGCTGTCCCCACACAGCTTGGAGCTGTTAGAGCTCCACCACCAGAGCCCTCCAGTGTCTCTCACTGATTACTTGGAGCTCCCCATTGATTGTACAATAAATAGATGTCATTATCCCATGGYAGAGATGGGGAAGGGCTGAAGCAGAAATGTCATTTCCCCTGGAGCCCCAGGAGCTGCCCTCACAGGGCCTGGCTGCATCCATGCCCTCAGAACACATCATTCCTCCCCGAGTCATTCTGAAACTCCTTTGCCACTGGAAYATGCAGGGTTTGATAAATGGCAGCACCAATAACCTACATATGCAGTGAGGAACTTGTAATGGATTATTCTGTGGCTGGCATCTCCTGTGCTGTCAGCTCCTGAGAGGGATCTAATGACTCATGGCTGGAAATGGCTCTTCCTCCATTTGTGTTTCATGGCTGATTTGTTTTATGCATGGCAAGTCGAGTGTGACCTGGCACAGAGCAAACCCCAGCTCCTGAGGAAAGGCACCATCCTAAAGCCAAACCCTTGCTTGGRGCCTCSCACCCACCCCTGCACAGCACACACTCAGGAGTGAATGGCAGGAATGTGAAACTGCTGGAATGCTGCACACTTGGGCTGGGACCAGGCCAGCTCCTCTCAGGAGCTCATTTCCTCCTGAAACCCCTGCATGGCTTTTGCTTGTGATGCCACTTTGCACTGGTGACTGCAGMCTGCCCTCCTTGTCATCACTGTTCTTTTTCCCCTTGAGTGTCCCAGGGGGGATTTGACCTTTCCTCTCCCACRGGCAGTGCCAGGCACAAGGAGCTGTGCTCTGGACTAGTGGGGCAGAAATAAAGTTAGAGATGAAAGCTAGAGAGCAGGAGAAGCAGTACAGAAGGCAAGTGGGAGTCAAAGAGCTCTTTGACAGTGATTTACAGGTGCAATCCTTCWTGCAGGTGTCTAAATCCACTACAACAGCAGCATAATTCATTGTGGGAGCCCATCCCAGCTTCCAGGTTTTCCAGTACAGCTCAGCCTTGCTTTCCTAATGATGGCCACAAAGGAGATTTCTTCCCTTCCMAGCACAGTTACATAAGGTGTAACTCACAGGAGGGGACAGGGATGGGGGTGGGAGCAGAGGGGGTGGCCCAAGGCAAGGGCCAGCCCTGAGCATGGCCCCAAACCCCAGCCCCCAGAGAGCAGAGCTGTGGGGGGTTATGTAATGTGTCAGAAGTTCTCTTTGTGCTCCTGTCAAACCACTGCTGGGGCTTCATCTTTTCTTGTGAATCCTTAGTACAGATTACGTGAACAGACTGCAGAGCATTATTCAGAAGAGCTTAATTAACCTCAGTGAGGGGAAGAAAAGGAAATTGTAGAAGCTGTAGGGTAAAAAAAGATCATATTTAGACAAATAAGTGCAAATGACCCAGATGCATCAATTTCCTTTGGAGGCAGGCAGGCAGGCTGGGTGCTGTGCAGAGGCTGCAGGTCTGTGCTGCTCCTGCTGCCATCCCACACTGCCCCAGGTCCTGCTCATCCTACCTGCTCCCAGCCCTGCTCCATCTGTCACCTCCTCTCACACACCAGCCAGGAGCCCAGGAGAGCAGTTATTCCCTTTGCAGGATTAAGCACACTCAGCTCATCTCTGATGGATGTTTGTCTAACCTTCTTTTGAAAATCCCCCAGGAATGCCATCCCAAGACTTCCCTATTTTGTCTRTTCTAGGGTTTAACTACTCTTCTAGAGAGAAGCATTTTTTTCCCAAGTTTCTAATCCTGTTCTCCCTTGTGGTAAATTAAGCCAAGCCTCAATCAAAATGGGGGATAATTGATCACCAGGAGCAGCTTTCATATACTGGAATACCAACAGCCCATTCCTTTTTAGTTATGGCCTTTCTAGATTAAACAGCTCCATTTCTTTGGCCTTTCCCCACTGATAAGGTTTTGAGAGTCTTTTTTTGGGATTTTATATTTTCTTGCTCTTGCCTGATTTAACAAGAAATAATCTTGTGTGACATTCAGAGCTGGCYAGTGCAGAGCAGCCAGTGGTCACCCTGGATAATCAACAGCACTGAACAGAGCCAGCCTGTGAACAAAGCTGGGTCCTAGAGATTAATGATTTCTTCATTGCTCTCCTCCTAATTCTCTCATTTATCCCTGGATAAGCAGGAGCAGGAGCAGCATTCCTGTCCCTCACACAGCCCGAGCTCCTGTAGCAGATGAATCTCCAGTTTTGTGCACAGATCTGCTTTGTCCTCCTGCAGTTCTTACACCAGGCTGGTGCAACAATGCATTTCCCTCCTCAGCCTCACAGCTGCTTTCCTTAATCTCGAGTTTTCTTTGACTCCATGGATGTGCTGGGAAAAGGACAGCACAGTGCTGGCCAGAGTGGTGTGAGGAGCAGCTCCTGTCTGAGCACTGCTGCACAGAGCACACAAGCAGAATCCCTTCATGGCCTCTGTGCTCTCTCAATTTCTATCCTCTTGTCCACATGCATAAAAAGCTCYTTAAAACAAGGGTTTGCTGTCTGCTGTAGGCCAGATAAACACCTGCGTTTTCTTGAGCTCAATTACAGTGCAAGGTGTTTGAAGAGGTCCCTGCTTCACTAAGGAGATGAGTAATGTCTGTTATTATTTAAAGGCTGTGATAAAATGTCCACAAGATCAAATAATTATTGTGCTTCCCATATTATGGGTGTTAAAATTYAGTCAGTTGGGAAATAATATCCATTCACTGAGTGCTGGCAAGAAGAAGGGAGAATGATAATAGGAAATGCTGAGCCCATTAAAAATGAAATTATCCAGTTACAGTTGTTAATCTGTGGACTGAATTTTCTGGAACCAGCTGTGGACAAAGTCCTCCATGTTCAGGCACGTGCTGCTCATGAGATGTTTGTGYGGGGAATGAAGTGTGTCTTAAGAATTCAGGGTACCAGTGTGGAGTTCATGGCCARCAAGTGAGGAATGGTCCTTCTTTTGAAGGAAAGCTTTGGGAGAAAAGTGGATCCATTTCTTCTGGGGTCATTACTGAATTTCCCTCTCCAGATGACGGTGGAAGTGGCAGACAGGAGCTTTGTGCTGTTGTCTTTCCAAGGCCAAACCGTGGCATTTCCTCCTCTGCTTCCCCACTCCTGCACTTCACCAGCAATAACCTGTGGGGCCATCTGATCTCCAGAGGCACTTGTAGGATTCCATTATCTCCTCMCTGCTCCTTCAGGAGCTCCTGGGCAGCACCTTTATCTTCACTCAGGAGCCCCAGAGCCTCACTGGAGACAGGGACAGCTCCTGCTGCATCCCAGGAGGGGACGTGTGTGTGGAACAGCTCAGTCAGACATGTCCAAACCCATGGGCTGTCCTCTGGAGGCACAAAGCTGCTAAAGCATTCACTTGGCAGCAGCTATTAAAAATAGCTCTTAATGTTTTCTGAGTCAAAATTGGGGGGATAAGAGGGGGAAAATACATTTAGTGTGTGTAAGGAAAGAGGCAGTGCACAGATTTTCAGAGCTTGTGATTGTTGATTCTTGTAATACCCTCATGAACAAATCTCTCCACAATAGTGAAAATTGCCTGGAAAGGTCCTCTGGATCCATCCTCTCAGGGGATGGTGTGTTGGGGTAAAATTCCCTGGAAGGATCCACTGGATCCATCCTCTCAGGGATGGTGTGTTGGGGTAAAATTGCCTGGAAAGGTCCATACTGGATCCATCCTCTCAGGGATGGTGTGTTGGGGTTGGTTCTGGGAGTTCTCCCAGCAGTGGAAGGGCTGCTGTGCAGCTGGTGTGAGGAGCACACCCGTGCTCCTGTGAGATTTGCTATCAGGTTTTTGGGAACGTGGTGCAGATAAATGTTCTSTCTCAGAAGCAGCCCCAGCCTCCCATTAAGCACGGTGTGTGGTAYTGAGCTGATTGATCAGCTCCGTGTGGCTCTTGCAGCCTTTCCACAGCACCGAGGGAAAGAAGAGATTTCCTCAGTTAGGACAAGACTGGGCAGATTTCCTATTGCCCATTCAGCCTGAAATACCTTTTTCTGACATTTTGGGCTACCWCTATTTCAGGCCTACACCAGAGGAAGGATTTGTACAAGGAATTTGTTAACTGAATTTCCCACCTTCCCCCCCTCCAGAGTATTCCAAAGGAAGGAGTCAGGATTTAAAGCCTGGCCAGTCTTGTGATAGTTAATRCTGTCTGGCAGATTCATGAGCAAGTTTGCTAAATCATTATGATGTAGAGTTTATTTTCCAAGATTAATTTGTTTAAAATAGTGCCTACTGCTTATCTTGAAAAAGCCTCMCTGCTAAATATTATTTCAATAAAAAAGTGCTCTACCTTGCCTTCATTTTTCCTCTCAAATGAATCCTTTGACAYAGCATTTATCTTTTGGGCACACTGAAAAATCCAAAGGTATTTAGGTTAAATTGATTTAATATACCTAAATATTGCTTTTGAGAGTGGTTAGAGGAAGGAAATCTTGATTGTGTGTTGCTGAATTTGGTTTTAAATAAATTGAATCACCTTGTGTGGCCATGACTAGAGAATTAACATTCTGTTTTCTGATGATCATCCTCTGTTATCTGAGATAACAGGCACAGAGATGTGGGGCCARTGGGGAATTTACTTTCCCCTTTCCAACACAGAGAAATGAGCTACTGCTGAAAAACAGGGAATAACCAACTGAGAAAGGAGATGAGCATGAACAGGTTTGGTTGCAAAGGTCATAATTATCAAGGAGAGGAAAAGAAAAAGAAATGAAGCTGGATCAAGAGGTTAAATCTAGGGTGGAATGAGAGCAGAGGAAGGTTGGAGTGCTTTGAGCTGGGAATCAGGGTGGTGTCTCACCAGTGAGCTGGGAAATGGGTCCCAAGGAGAAGGGGCAGAGAGCAGTTCCCTCTGGGTGTGGGAATGTGTGTGGAAAACAGATCTGGGCTGGGCATCCTGTGCTGCCAGAGCAGGATGGCTCCAGCCTGGTGCCTGTGCACAGCCCATGGGCTCCTGTGCCTCACATTTCTCACCCTGTGGAGCAGAACCTCCCATATGGAAATGCTGGAACGTGTCACCTGCTCAGAGGCATTTCTTTGTGCCTACAAACTGAAYTTTGCAGCTCAAGCATGTGTGTTTTGTTCCTCTCTGCCCATGGTCTGGCCTGTTTGGCCAGCAAGAGGTGTGTTCACAGCAGGTGAGGCTGGGAGGATCTGACCAGGTTTCACCATTGCTTTTCTTTTCCCCAGCTCTCCCAGGAACTGAAGGATCTGACCAGGTTCCACCATCACTTCTTTCTGTTCCCCAGCTCTCCCAGGAACTGAAGGATCTGACCAAGTTTCACCATTACTTTTCTTTTCCTCAGCTCTCCCAGGAACTGAAGGATCTGACCAGGCTCCACCATCACTTCTTTCTCTTCCTCAGCTCTCCCAGGGATTCCCTGCTGAGCTCAGGCTCTCCATGAGCTCTCACCCTGATCCCTGTCTCCCTTTCCCTCTGCAGGACCTGATCCGAAGGGAYATCCTGTATTACAAAGGGCGCATAGACATGGATAAATATGAAGTGGTGGATATAGAAGATGGGAGAGATGATGACTTCAATGTCAGCATGAAGAATGCCTTCAAACTGCATAACAAGGAGACTGAGGAAATGCACTTATTCTTTGCCAAGAAACTGGAGGAGAAGTTACGATGGCTTAGAGCTTTCAGAGAAGAAAGGAAGATGGTAAAAGAAGATGAAAAGATAGGTGAGGAATGTGGAAATGAATCTGAAAGGAGGTTGTTGGTAGTGTKTAATTTAGCCCCAATGGGTGGAGGAGCCCACGTTTATTTGTGGTAGAATTCCAGTTCATCCTTGTTGAAATGTCCTTGATTGTTCTCCCAGTCATAAATAGGTCTCTTTCCAGCTCAATTACTGTTCYTTTTGGCCCTCAAGAAACAAATTCTGCCCATAGCTCAAGCCTGGAGCCCTGTGGGTGTGTGGGAGAGGGAAGTCTTTGGCCATCCACCTTCAGGGTCTCCTGGCTGCATCCCCCTGCTCTGGTTAAGGATATTTCATGCAAGAAGGGAGGCAGCAGAGTCAGTGACAGCCCTTCCCTTGCACCAGCCYCTAAACTGACTGTGACCAGTGTCAGTCCAGGCTCAGTTTGTTGCTCAGCTCTAAAGCCCAGAGCTTATTTATGACACTGTATAAATAAAAATGGCTCTAATCTTACTTTTCATCCAGCCCCTGCACAAGTGAGATTAGAAGGAGGCCAAGCAAGAGTTGCCTTTCAGTAGAACACTCAGAGCATTCTGTGTTTGGCAACAGTGCAGAGCATCCCCCTCCCCAAAAGGAAAGGAGGCTTTGTGAGCAACCTTCTGAATTSTGTTTGCCGTGTTCCCTTTTCCAGGCTTTGAAATTTCTGAGAATCAAAAGCGGCAAGCGGCAATGACAGTAAAGAAAGTCAGTAAGCAAAAAGGTAACCGGCAACACGCTCTGTGCCTGGTGATGTGAGGGTGGAGCGGGCTGGGCTGAATCCTGCTGGGCTGGGATCCAGCATCCCCTCAACTTCCCCCTCCCTTCTCTTTTTATATCAAATRCCGTTTGTGCTTTGTATCCTTCCTTAATGTATCTGTGGGCCAAATTAATCTCTGGTCAAAGGTGGCTGGAAGCCAGTGGAGCTGCACCAGAGATGAATTTGATCTCGTGTCTCGAGTCTGACGTCCAGAAGCTGTCCCTGGGGGCAGAAATCTATCTCAGTTGTTTATCTCAGGCTGAATGGGAGTGAGTGTGGAGGTGTGTAGAGGTTCTGCTAATTCCCAAAGTCTCCCATTAGCAAAAAAAATTAAAAAAAAAAATAATTGCTGAAATGCTGGAACTGGGGAGGGAGTACCCCTTTCCTGCTGCTGGAAAGGAAAGGGACACTCTTGTTTCCTGGGGCTGCCTGTAACTTTTTCAAGACAGCACAGTAGCATCAACTCTAGGAAATAAAGTGTTTTAGTGAAGACACTGTATCTCTGGAATGTCAGATTCATTTCCCCAGGCTGCAACCAGAGTCCCCAGCTGGCCAAAGCCAGCGTTAATTCTCTCTTGCAATAACTCTTGCAGCTGCAGGTTTGGAAATCCTCACCTCAGAGGGAAGGTCAGAGRGGTCATTCCTCAAGTTCTCCAAAGCTTCACACAGACACGGATRTATTGATTTGTTACCAAAGTCCCATAGCACACGTAGGCCTACAAGTGGGTTTTGAGAGAGCTCCTCAAGGCTTGGCTCAGGTCAGGTGCAGGCAGGTTGCTCCCYGCTCTGTGCAGGTGTTTTGGGGGGTTTTGCAGAAGTTGAAGGAGCTCTTTGCTTTCTGCCTCACCTGTGTGTTGTCTACTGGCTTTGCTGGTCCAGGAGTGGTTTGCCAGGCCAGCTGTGAACTCCTTGGTTTGCTGTGTCTCTCCATTGTCATCAGTCTTCTCCTCTCTACTAACTTCTTCTGTTGTCTCCTGAGATGTTCTTCAAAAAACTCTCCTGGCCAGATGTTCTGAGCTCAGAGTGTGCACACCCAGAGCAGGCCCAGGTGCCTCCCACTGTCCCCGTGGCCTTGTCACAGCCCCTCAGCACCTGCATGTSTGTCCCTCAGCACAGGAGCATCCTCAGGGCTCGTGGAGCTGCRCAGTGAGAGAGCCTGACTTGCATGACTGCCGTGACAAACCAGGTTCAATTATTGCTGGCCGTTCAGTTCATTGTATTATTAATTAATAGAGGTATTAATTAATAATTGTGCTGTTCAGCCAGTAAGTGACACAGTTCAGAGGTGCCTGAGCATGCCTGCCAGTATTCCCACGTAAATCACTGGACTTGCATCCTGACAAACACAATCTGCCTGACAGGACTTGTGTCTTACACAGCAATTGCTCTCTGTCTGCTCTCTTTGTCTTTCTCTCTCTTTCTCTCTGAGATGAAAAAGGAGGGGTTGTTATCTTGGCCTTCTCGGACTATGAAGTTCATTAGCTCCTAAAACAGCAGTCAGCATTTCTGTAGTGAAGAATGAGCTTGGGCTGTGGCACTGGCAGTTCTTTCTATGGGATTAGGTCCTCGAGCCAGACAGAAGTTCAGTCACACCCCAGCACCGAGTTAAGCACAGCCTGGTTGGTTTTAGGATGTGAAATCTGAAAAAAACAACAAACAAGGTCACTAAAACAGTAGCTCTGCATGCTTTGTGGTGATCACAGCCCAGTCTCAGGTTGATTAAATTAAATATTGACACTGAGAACTCTTAGTTTTGTTACTCTGTAGTTTGTCTCGTGCCCAAGACCCAGTGAGGGGCACAGGGCTGCCAGAGCAGGGAGCTGCTGGTACTGCTCAGAAGAGGGAGGTAGGAGGAAACTCCTGAGAGCTGGCTTTTGGTGACTGATTTTTTAAATCTTACCCTGTGTGTTTTACAGATATTGGCAACATTTTATTTTGCCAAGACCTTGGCTGCCCTTGGGGCTGCAGGTGTGCCCTTGCCAGGGGCTGCTGCTGCCTCTGCCCTCCTGCAGCTCCACTGGGGCATTGCAAAGGGCTTGGAGCTGCTTTTGGAGCATCAGCTCTACCTGAAAAGCAGGGAAGCCCTTCAGAGGGATGACCAGGTCACTGTATTCAATAGAAYTGGTGAAAGAAAAGGATTTATGTATTTAAATGCAGGGTGGTCTCAGTGACTGCAGCAGGGCTTGAGAGCTCAGCAGCTCGAGGTGCTGCCAGCCCAGCTCCTGTGTCACAGGATGCCTATTACAGACTTGTTCCTAGATTATCTCACTTGTTCCCTGCACCTCTTAAATGGGAAACCATGGTAATTCCCCTGTCACAGAACACTTAAGGAAGAGAGGAAAGCCGTGAAGGAGGTGAAATGGAAAATGCAATCAACTTTGTTAGAGGTGAAGCAGAAAAACATTTTTCAAATAGTATAAACTGCTGCTTATTTCATGCACTGTTGTACCACACCTCCCAGAAGTATTGCTCTGGAGATGGCTGGCATGTGTTTGAGGAGGAGGTATTTAAACCTCTGCTGGCTGCAGCAGGARAGGGGGAGAGCAGCTGAGAGCAGCAGACGGAACCTTAAAACTCTGCTTTTTAAACTAACAGGACCTTTATSCAGGGGATTAAGTGAGAACACTCTCTGAGTGTTTTAAGAAGCGTTTGATGCCCAGCTGAGGGTGCTGTGTGGGGCAGCAGCCCCCTCGTGGCTCTCAGGTCTGCCCAGCAATGTGTGCAGGGCCAGGCTCCGTGCCAGAGCCACTCAGTGATGGGCAGTATCCCAGGATTTGCACTCCTTATTGGGTTGGGCAAAACATAACACTGTTAGACCAGGTGCCTTAAGACAGCATTAAACCAATTTTTGGCCGTCCTTAAGTCCATTAGACATCCAGTGAATGGATAGTGCTGGCTCTGCACCTCACACACACAGAAAAGGGCTGCTGCTGCTGTTTGCCTTTTGCATTGATTGTTGAAGAGTTTGCCTCTTGGTTGCTGCCCTTCAGCTTCCTTCAGTGGCAGTGTGGGAACTCAGAACAGAATTCAGTCTGGTGACTCCTGAAAATAGTGAAGGGAGAAATCTATTTGTTTTATCTTACAAAAACAACCCAAGGCAGGAGGGCAGGTTCTGTGCAGAGCCTGGGTCCCACCAAGGGACATAAGGGTGGCTCTGGCCTCTTCTGCYAGCACCGTGCTTGTCACTGACTAAAGGAGTGGAGACTGCCTGGAAAATGGGTCCCTTGTGGATCTCCAGTCCATCCTTAATGTAGACAAAGGTTAATSCAGGGGAATTTTTCCATTTCTAAGCATTTGAAAATGGAAGCTGGTGCAGTGCCTCTCTCCATGAGGAGCCTCTGTTCCCTGGCCACTTGTGATCCTCCCTCCAAGGGTTGGTGTTTGCTGAAGGAACACTCAGTTCCCTCTCTGATCCCCAGCTCTGTCCACATCTGGCCCCTTGCAGGACAGCCTGTCATAAGGGATATTTGTTCATATTCCCAGCAGCTGCCAGTGGTGTCAGGGAATTAGAGGCCCTTCCAGGAAGGAGACTGCATTCAWAAAGCACCACTTCCCACTTTTGGAAAAGGAAATGTCTGTTGAGATTTAAAGAAGTGACCTGAGTGTGAGCTGGGGGTGTTTCCCAGCTCAGGAGAGCTCTTGAGCCCCACACTACATCCAGCTCCTCTCCCTGCCCTGTGCACACTTCCCCCAGGAGATGCCTTCAGCCCTGGCAGGTCTTTGGGATGAGGGAAGCAGAGATTCAGTGAGCATCACCTGAGAAAGATGCTGTCACTAAAGCTGCCTGTGAACACTCAGCCATGCAAACCCAGCAGGGGTTAAACCATCAGCCAGCATGAACTGCCTTGGCCTGTCACCAAACACCCTCTGAATCACTGGATTTTCCTGGTAATTTATTCCTTTCTGATCACTTGAGCTCACAGCCAACTATGTCACAAAAACCMTGACCCAGACACGCAGCAGCTTCTCTGCCTTCCCACACTGGTGCACTCGAGGCTGTCCCAGCAGCTCTGCACAGCCGAGCTGGGCAGGACAGGGCTGAGCAGGGTCCCTCCTGTGCTTYCCTCGGCTGTTTAATCCCATTTTAYTGCATCTTCCTTGCTGCCAAGATTGACGTGGCCCTGCCGTGTTCCCCCATCGATTCACATGTGTAGGCACAGCCTCGGGGGATTGCGAGAGCCTGAGCAAGCACAGCCCAACTGCTTGGAAACAAAGAGGGGCATTTGCATTTTCGGATAATCAGGGTCACTTCCCTTTTTGCACAGCACAGGTGAAAGAAGGGAGCTGATCGTGTTGTCAGTGGTATTTCCCCATAGATTCAGGGCAATCCCAGAGTTCACCCCATGTGTAAAATACAGACCCTACCAGTGCTCTGTGCTGTGGGTCCACGAGCACCATCCCACTGAGGGATCCAGAATCCAGAATCCAGCTGGAGTCCTCAGCATCCTCCAGGAACCAGTTAGATCTACCAGCTCAGGCAAATCAGGAGTAAATCCTGTCTGGGGGCCTCTGAGGATGGTGCTGGTGACACTTGCTGAGTAAGTCCCCCAGGGCAGTTTTTGGTGAGATGTCGGTGGCCCTCGTGGGAAGAGCCAAGGTGATGACATCAATGACATGTTGAGATTCCCACTGAAATCAGTTTGTGAGCCCACATACTCCTGCACTCGGAGAGTGCTGAGGGTTTTAGGAAGGAGTTGCTCCCCAGAAGCTGTAGCAGCATTCCAGGGCTGAACTGATTGCTTCCATCAGGGAAACCCACGGAGTGAGCTGTGTGATCAGCTCGCAGGGTGCTGGGGGAGAGGGGGGCTGTACGAACACAGGGTGGCAGAAATTAGTTTTCAGCCAGCTCTGATGGATAAAGCCCCAGTATCATTTATTCCATCTTGCCTCGATTAGCTTTTCTTATCACACAAGGAATCATTATCTTAATGTCTGCTCTAATGACATCAGGCTGCAGGAGCAGACTTGATAAATAGACTCCAGAGGGTCGGGTTRGCTCAGTGTGTGTAGGTAGATGTTGTGGTTGTCTGGGGAACATCAGGACATGAGCTGACTGTTTCCTCCTGCATTTCTCAAGCTGCAGCCAGCCCTCTTCCCCCCCTGAACAGAGAAGGGAGGTTTGTGGTTAGAAAAGGGAGCTAAGGCATGGTAATACCACAGCCTGCAGTGAAATCCTGGCTGTGCAAAGAGCCATGGCTGAGGCACCACTGAAATTCCTCTGGGGTTGGGCAAATACGGCAAAGTGAGAATTGGGTGATTCAGCAGGGAGGTGTAAAGGGAGGAAATGAGGCCTGGGGAGGCAGAGGGTTCCTGTTCGCAGCTCCATCCTCACCTCGGGGACAGCCAGCTCCAGACACAACATYCTCTGCCAGCCCTGCACGTGGCCCAGAGAGTGTGGGGCAGAGCTTTGAGATCCTCTGTTGAAATGTGCTGAATAGGGCAAAGGGCTGGACCCAGCCAGCCAGTTGTGCTCATTTCTTTAAGCTAAACTCGTTGCTGTGACAGGAGTAATTAACTCTACAACAAACAATTAGTGCTCTGGAGGCTTCCCCACTTGTGGGGGTTMCCATGTTCAGAAGGAAACTGAATTTGTGGGGGGTTTGAGCATTGAAAGGTGCGAGTTGGCTGAGCTGCTGTGGAGCTCTGAGGGAGCTGGAAGCTTCCTCAGGCCAGGGCAGAGCTGCCAGCAGGGGTGGCAATGCCACTGTCCCCTCCCCAGCTCTGGCTCATCAGCAGCACGGTGGGGGCAAAGCCTGGGAAATAACCACTGATCAAAGGATAAGCTAAAATCTCCTAGGTGGAGGATGGAGTAAACAGCTTGTGAGGCAAGTTTCCATGGTTATGTGCAGGAGATGTGCGTGTTCTCCGTGTGTGTGTCGTGTGAGCCCGGGGAGGGGCCGTGTCCTGCTGCTGCTCCGTCTGCACGRTCCCTGTGCATTGCCTGTGGGTGACCAGCATGCTTCACGTGCTGCTGAAACTGTGCTCTCACCTCAAAGAGAAGAGACAC
>CADDXX010000183.1:220051-243739 GCA_902810485.1 Alauda arvensis
AAAAAAAAAAGAAAAAAGGATTTTGGTAACCCAGCTGATCCGCACTTGCCAGTTTTATTATTTTGTTTATATTGGACTGTTTGACCCTGTCAAACAAGTGTCAAAGTTGTGTGTATAAAACAAAAAAAAAAGTGTTTAAAAAAGTGTTGTAAAGACACTGAGCCTTATGAAAATATTTATGGAATTAAATAAAAATAAGTGAAAAGGCATCTGAAGGCATTTTAAATCATTTTCCTCAGAGCGGGGTCACCCTTCTCCCAAGGCTGAGCACGGGGTGGGGCTCCAGTGGCCATCGAGACAATCGTAGGATTGTCCTGGAAAAATCCCCCTGCCCTGGCTTTGTGCCCTCCCTCTGAACTGAGCAGATTGAYTGAGGACAGGATCCCTGGCAGGGGCTGCTCCGACTGGAGCTCGGATCAAACGAGGGTTTCAATCCTTTCTGTCCCTGCCCAGCTCCAGCCCGCGGGGGCACAGCTGGAATCTGCGGGCAGGCATCCCAGATGTGCTGCGGGCAGGTATCCCGGATGTGCTGCGGGCAGGTGTCCCAGATGTGCTGTGGGCAGGCATCCCAGATGTGCTGTGGGCAGGTATCCCAGATGTGCTGTGGGCAGGCATCCCAGATGTGCTGTGGGCAGGTATCCCAGATGTGCTGTGGGCAGCCTCAGGAGCAGTTTGGAGCCTGTGGAATAGAGCAGGGGGGTGTGGAGGGGAGGGAGCCCGGCCACCCCCGGCTCTGCTGCAGAGGGTCCTGGCCTAGGACAGGGAATGGGGCTGATTTCCCTGGAAAGCCAGGTGCTCTCTCCAATCCCAGTGGCATCTCCCAGGTAAGGCAGGTGGGCTGTGGATTTCTAGATAGCCTAGAAATGCCATGATAACCAGGAGAACGGGGTTGGGAGCRGTGCTTGTTGTCCCACAGGCACAGGGGCCACAGTGCTGGAATAATCCCAGCCAGCTCACTCCTTCTCCAGTGAGGACTTTCCTCTCTTCCCTCTCTGCCCTGGGGTGAGGAGTGACCAGGGCTCTATCGCACACAGGTGAGGGGACTAGTCAGACAGGGCAGTAAAAACCACAAACCCCAAGGAACTCTGAGAGAATGAGAGAGAGAGGCAAAGCTGCACCAAGGCTCCTGTGGGGCTGCACTTTGAGCAGGTTCAGGAGCAGACTCRCCCAGACCTCAAACATCACAGCTGCACATTTGCCTCCTGCTTCAGCAACGCCCCCAGCCGAGCTTTTTGCTCTTGCTTGCATTGCTTGCAGTGGAGAGGACGCTGGGGCTGTGCTGGGGTCACCTCTCCAAGTGATGCTGTTTCCCCCAGGGTGTACCTGGAGTCCCTCGGGAGGAGGGAACAGCAGGGACAGCACACCCAAAATGTGGCTCTGTATCAAACCTCCCCTTGGAGAACTCCTCTCCTACCACACCACTGTCTGTGCAGGCCAGCAGAGTTATTTGCCAGCGTTTTGCACTCCCCAGGTTTGCAGGAGGAGCTGTGGGGAAGGATGGGGAGAGCCAGGAGTGCAGGGTCCACTCGGGATGGGCGATGCACCCAAACCAGGAACCCAAGTGTGCTCTGGGAGCAGGAGCACCACCGAGGCTTCCTCAGCTTCAAACGAGCCCCCTTCCCTGCCCTGCAGCCYGCTCCCACCCTGGCTTGCTTCTCCAGCAGTGGGAAGAGCCCTCCATGGCTGGGAATGCTGCTGCTGCCTGTAGYTGATGGCCAACTTCTGTCTTTCGTGTGATTTGTTTGGTTTCAGCTTTTCCAGCTACCCAGCACTCAGCTACTCCGAACTTTGCTTGCATAAAACAAAAATCAAAACCAAAGAAACCCATTCCAAAACCCCATCTCCTGTGGGGAGGATTGGGGTGTGTTCCAGGGTGTGTCTGTGCCTCACCTGGAGGACAGGAACGTTGTGTAGAGCTGGAAGCMTCCATGAGCAGGGTGGGCTCTGGCTGCTCCCGGAGTGAGTGATGTGTCTGTGACATGGCAGGAATGTTTGTGAAGGGCTCTGTGTCAAAGCCRTCTCTGGGTTATCCCTGTGTGTATCTGTGGTGTTACAGACCAGCTTTTAAAGGAGTGAGACTTTCAGTCTGAGTGACAGTGCAGGGATTGCACAGCCCAAGCCACCCCAAACAATCCGTGTTCTTGTTAGTCTGGAGCTAAGCAGCAGCACTGGGCTCTGCACTAAGTGCAGCATCCAAATGTAATGCACCATCTGTGCTGGCTTATGAGGAACGACTGAAATTCCATGTGCTGGGGAGATGAAATGGGAATAACTGGCATTTTCAGAGTGTTCCCAAGCCCTGTCCACCAAGGGTTCCACAGCTGCTAAGGAAGGACAAGAGCTGTTAAACTACAGATATAATTGCCAGAGCTGCACGTACAAATTGTAAAACTGTCTTTATTTGTCTGCACCTCCCACCTTTGCTACGGGAAACAGATAGAAGGTATTTCTGAAATGCTTTTAATGTTCACATCCTTTTTTCTTCCAGCTCTCTCCAGGCAAAATTCATCCTGGTGAAGATTTGCACCTTCTCCTGTCAGAGACACAGGGGTTTGTCACCTCTTGGAGGTTTGACAGATCTCTGTGCTCAGCCCTTTCCCCAGGCTGGAAATGGCTCCAAAAGTTTTCTGTTTTCCAAGAGCTCCCCAGGGCACATCCCCAAATTTCCCTCCAGCCCCTCCSTGTCCAAAACCAGGGTGGCCTGTGTGTTGCCTGAGGGACACAAAGCACTTTCCTCTTCTCCTGGTACCAACAACACAGCAACAAGACAGGGAGCACTGGGGAGGATTTATTTCCCATTCAGGAGAGCGTGTTAAAGGTGCAACCCTTGCAGGAACACGTGTCTCATAAAGAAATCATCAGTGCTGCAAGCAGTGCATGGTCTGGGACATCCTGACAGAYGTGACACTGCTGGCTGTCACAGCTCCCAGCTGGGGGGAGCTGGGAATGGCACTGAGGGGAGAGGAGGGGTGGACACAGAGCTGGGGTCACACATTGGGGCTGGACACAGGGCTGGGGTCACACACACGGCTGGACACAGGGCTGGGGTCACACACAGAGCTGGGGACACACACACAGGGCTGGACACAGCTGGGGTCACACACACAGCTGGACACAGGGCTAGGGACAATCACAGGGCTGGGGACAATCACAGGGCTGGGGACAATCACAGGGCTGGACACAGCTCCTGGATGCACAGAGCTCTGGACACACAGAGCTCTGGAAACAAGCAGATCTTGTTCACACACGCACATCTCTGCACACACACACACACACACACAGACCCATAACATACACCTAGAGCCTCTCTGGCCTTTGTTCCTGTTTCAGAGCTGGATGGGAACAGAGACACGTTTTTGTCGGGATCTGGTTTTTCCAAAACAAATCCTGGCACTAACTTCACTTATAAATAACCTCTGAGAATCAGCTCCAAGACATCAGGGCTGCCTTCATGGCCARCCCTGGAAGCCAGTGGAATTAACTTCAGAAGAGAAGTTTCATTCTGTTTTTCATCTGGAGAAGCAATTACAGGATCTATTGGTGTATTTGCTTCTCTTCTTTGCTCACCTTTACAAAAGCTGTACAGCTTTTATTCAGTAAATCTTCAGAGGGTGTGGATGTGCATTCAAACCTCTGCAGGGTCATTGGAAATCAAAAAGCAGCTGGCCCTTGCCCACAGYGTGGTTTGCCCTGGGTGGAAGAGGTTTAAGACTTAAGAGGGGCCTCATCCTAAAGACAGCAGTCTTTAAGTCTGGAATTATAGAGGCTGAGTTGAYRCCCTGAGCACTGCAGCAATGTGAGRGGATGTCTTGGTTTGAAAGACAGGTGGCTGCTAAGGAAGGCTGGAGCCTCCTTTGGAATGGAGAACTGAAACCCCCTCCCAAATTATTTAAATATTGAAATTAAKGGGCTCTCATGCAAAGATATGGGAATAGGAATAACAGTTCTTTATGAGCAAAATTAAAATGAAAATGCAGTAGTACAAAAAAACCACTGACAAGAATAAGAACACAAGCTGATACCCTGTTGGTTGGGGTGTTGGTAGCAGTCCAGTCACATCCTCCTGGAGTGACAGATGTGGTTCTGTTGAAACAATGATCCTGTAGAAGGGTGTAGTTTTCCTCTGGAAGTCCAGAGGATGAGAGATGGGTCCARTCTTCCTCTGGGAATCCAGTGCAAACAAGGGCTGTCCTGGTGTTCCAGATCTCAGGTTTTATCCAGGTGGGAATGTTTGGCTCCTCCCTCTGGGAGCATCTCCCARTGGGATGATGKAWTTTTATCAGTCATGCAGTGAGCCTCARTGGCCCATKAACAGCAGATAYCCCTGGAGTTATGGAGAGATRAAGAACACTGCCCMWGATGGCAGCAGAACACATCCTGCTGCTTACATCCTGCATTGCAGCCTAAGGCAGGGGAGCAGCAGGTTTGAACAAAGCAGTCATTTACAGGTGTGCAGTCACTGCTGCTGTGTCACAAAGTCCTTTGTCAGCCTGGTGAGACCTGACTCTCCAGATGCATGGTCTGGGCAGAGCTCAGCTGAGCTGCAGTGCCCAGGCTGGTTTAATGTCAGTCTGACCTGGACATTTGATAGCTCTCCCTTCTTCAGTCACTCCTGTGCAGGGAGATTGGAGTCTGAGGAATGGCAGCACGTCTTGAATGGAATTGCTTTCCACACATTTGAGCCATCCTCTGTCCTCTGGAAGCTGGATAAAGCAAAGTGCCATTTGCCTTGGTTTAACTTCTCAGCAGCCAAAATGTGCAGCCTGACAGCACCCAAGCTCAGGTGACAGGAAAGAAGGWGCTTTTTACAGAGCCTGGTTTTTACATGGCCCTAAATCAGGAAAGGACAAGACAAGCAAATTGCACTGATAGTGCAATTGTCAAAATCTCTGTCACTTGCTGCCTTATCTGTCGTAAACCACACTGTTTGTATTTTGTGATTTATTTTAGTGTATTTGTGATTTATTTTTTGGCCTGGCTGGAGCCCATCTCTGCTGTGTTGGTGTCTGGGGTGTCCATGGCCGGCTGCAGAGGGCTCTGGCATTCCCAGGGGACACCCAGGTGACACAAATGCCTGGAATGGTCCCCAAGAGCCCTCCCACTCCCACAGGTGGTGTCATCACCGGGGTGGGGCTGTGTGACAGGGAGCAGGGAGGGGTTTTCCTGATCCTACCAAGGGGAGCTGTCCCCACCTGCCCCAACAAAGCCTTATCCTGCAGGCTGCTTTTTCAGGGAATGYGTGACCAACACTCTGCTTTCCTCAAAGTTTCACTCCCCCACAGATCCAGGGCAGCACGAGAGGAGTCCCTGGCCAGCCCTGCTGCTGAGGTGGTTCCACGCAATTCAGAGGAAATCCCGACTCTTTGGACCAGGAAAGGAAAATAGGAGCACATACAATAAATACCCATAGCCCTGCTGGGAGCCCAGAGGGGGTCCTGGCCCCTGGCTCTGCCCCCAGCAGCGATTGTTGCTGTTCCCCAAGGACTGAGCAGGCTCCCACAGCCCCACCGTGCCTGGTCCTGCTGGATCTGCTGCTGGAGGCACCTGCTGGGGACAGTGACTGCCATGGGGATGCTGCAGGGGCTGTCACACTCCAGGTTTGTATCYCAGCCCCTCCCTGGCTGGCATTCCRTGGCTGTGGCATTCCCAGCCTCCTGCTCAGGTTGGGGCAGCAGGAAATGGATGGAGAGAAGCAAGAACTGTTGGATGGCCCCAGGCCTGAGTCCCGCCGGCGTTCCTGGTGCTGCCAGGGGGCCTGGCCGTGTTCCTCCTGTCTGGATGCACCATTAAAGAGTTTGATTTTGCTGCCTGCTTACAGCTGAGTGGTTTCAGCCTCCAAAGGGCTCCATTAAAGACATCCCTGGCCGTGTGGGGGTGCCAGGAGGGTTTGTGGAGCAGGGGGGTGACAACACTTCCCTGGCCAAGGGAAATGGGTGCTCGAGTTCTCCCATCCACTCCCTGCACCTGGGACGTGCTGAGTGCTGATTTCCAGCACAGGGGAAACCAGGCTGGCCCCTGAGGTGGCAGGGGCTGAGTTCTGTCACCTCCTGCAGGGTGGAGAAGGAATCAGAGCCCGTTCCCAGAGGCTGCTCCGCCAAAGGCCACGCTCACCCCCAGGGTTCATCCCAGTCCCCCAGAGACCCGGGGGGAGGGAGGGGTGGCAGCAGGGTTAATGGGGGTGGCTGACCCTGGGGATAACCAGTGCCCAAAAATGCAGAGATAACAGCCATGAGACAGAGAGCAAACCTGCTCAGCTCTGGTTTTGTCCCGACTGCAATTCTTCTGGCTTTTCATAAAAAGTGATGGGTAAAGGGGGTACAGGCCACACTCCTGCAGCAAACACAGACAAAGGCTGATCCAAGATGATGCAGAAATGCCAGCTTGAACGCCTGAATTCCACCCCCCACCCCAGTTATAACCCCTCTACCATTCCCAGGAGAAGTTCCAAGAGGGCAGCAGAAAAAGGGCACTGCCTTCAGTGCCAGGATTATTTATCCCTGCACCAAACCACAKCATGAGCTGCTGTTAACACCAGGGGCTGTTCCCTTGGCCCTGCCAGGTGTGCACAGAGGCTGAAAACCAACAGGAGTGCCCCTGTGCCAGTGCAAACAGATGGTTTGGATAAATAACCGTGGCTGGGAGATTTCCTATCCAAACCCTGCAGAGGGGATCCTCCAGGTGGAACTGAGCATGGAGAGCCTGCCAGCAAAGCCAGCAGCAGCTCTGTCCAGCTGTGCTTGGAGAGAGCAGGCTCCAGGCCGAGGGGGCTGGAAAAAGCCTGAGCAGCAAAGGCAGAATTAATGACATGGCAACGTTGGGCCAGGTAAAATAGATGGAATTAAAAAAAAAAAAATTGTTCCTCTTGACTTGTGGCTTGTAATGAATGACTGCTCTGAAGCTGCTCTGGGAGACACCCCATTCCTGTTTGGCTCCAGTGCTGGAGCTGGGGAGGACTGGGCTGCACTGGAAGGCTGAGGTGGTGTCAGGGACCAGGAACAGAGGGGCTGAGGGCTCACAAAACCAGCACTGTGACCACAGGCAGCGTGTGCAGAGACCCCAGTGCTGCTGCAGGGGACACCTGGGGACACAGCACAGCTGGAAGCCCCTYGGTGCCTCGTTCCCACCTGCCTGGGTGTCCCCATTTGTGACAGCACAGCCCCTCTGAGGCTGCAGTGAGCATTTCTGGCCACTGGTGCTGGAGGGGGGACACAGAGCTGGCTGCACAGACTGCTTCAGTCTTTTCCTGGAAAGCCACCTGGGGATGCAGGGGCTGGATCAGCTCTCACCTCTGGGTTCAGGCTTCATGCACAGATGAGAAGTGGGGCAGGAGCAGGAGCAGGCAGTGGCTGCTTTGGTTGGGCTTCTGAGCTGCTGAGGGCTGGGTCAGGGTTTGTTCTTGYTGGGCACCCACAGATTCCCAGTTTTAATCATGGTTATGTTGGCCATTCCCCCTTTATTCTCACTTCTCCAGAGTCAGGGTTTACTCTGGATTTCCAGGATTTCAGCCTTTCCCAGGAAACAAAGCTCCAGTCCAAGCACCACAAGTGTTTCAGTGCAGATTTGCTACTTAAAATCCCACCCTCCCCTAAATGCTCCAGGAAGMACAAGGCTGCTAGGGAATGAGGGGATCTCAGGTGCACTTTATTGAGCTAAAATGAGTTTATTCAAGGCAAACAAAGTCTGCATCCATCAAAGATGCGAGGGGATGATGGAATAGAGATGACAGCACAACAAACCAGGAGAAAAAGTCCCTTTTCCCAGAGTTTGTGCTGAAACCACAGGAGGGGTGAGGTTCTGCTGCTGAGAAAGARAAGGCTGTTAGGAAGCAAGTGCATTATAAGTGGTATCCTCAGGAAAGTGCAGCAGAGCTCACATTAACAAGGCAGAATTAAAGAAAGGCTCCATCATATGATCCTTACCCATGGTTCTGCTGGGTTCTTACACAATTAAACTCTGAGCTTGGGGCTGCTCCTGTGGCCTGTTCTTAACCAAAGCTGTCCCACTCTCACCCTGCAAGGCACAGCTAAAATTAGCTGGGCAAGAATTGCACAACCCAGCCACAAATTAGCAGATCCAGAGCATGATGCTTGACATTGTCCCAAAGTCCTCAGTTCCCAGTGAAAARTAAAGCTGGTCTGGAGACCAGGACTTGGCAGGAGAAGGGAAAGCTCAAAATAGATGTGRCTGCCTGCTCTGGGTACGGGGAGTGCTGGCTGAACTGTTTAATTAGCTCCTGTTAATGAAAAGTAAATTCTGAATACTCTCTCCTCCAGATTTTCATCTGGCCAAATGCTCAGATGATGMACTTTCAGATGGCTGAACTTCTCCTAAACCCCAAACAGCTGGAAGCTCCAGGGTAGCACCAGTCCCAATGTTCAGTGTCTGACATTCCTTCCATCCCCAGCAGGGCAGGTTGTTCTCAGGCTGGAGAACCATGGGAACAAACAATCCTGGTCCAAGGGCCAGGATTACCTTTTCCTTTGTGCTCAGCTACARAGACCTTTAATGCAGCCCCATTTCAGCCTCAAGCTGCTTCCCAAAATGAAAGCTGACATGGAGATGACCCAGACTGCTTGGATAGTTGAAAAATGTCCTGCAGAAATACCTGAGAACAGCCATGAAAGGCAAATTTAGATTGATTTCATTGAGGGCAAAACCCATTGCCTGGTAATGCCTGCCCAGCCACCTTTGCTTCCACAAGGAAGGGAAATAAGGGAGGACAAATCCCTTCCCAACTCTTTTTTACTAAAGCCCACCTTCACTTAAAATGGGAGAAAAAAATAAAGTGTTTTCTTTCAAAATGAGCAATCTGCACTTCCGTTTTTCTCTTTCTAAGGGCATCATTTTTAACCTCTGGCTGTGGGGCAGAGGGAAAGCAGGGGAAGAAGAAGGGCTCTTCTCCTCAAGAGCAGCAGAGTCTTTGCCTTAAGGAATCCAGGCAAAGCTGCTGAGAAAGTGATGCCAAACATCAACCAYTGCAGGGGCAGCCTTTGAAACGGTGCCCTTTGCTGCATTGCTGCTTGGATTTCTGCAGTGTCCACCTGTGCTCAAAAAACACCTGGAGAAAGTTCTCCAGAGGAGGGCCTGTGCTGGAAATCAATACCAAAATAAACAGCACTGCAAGTGTTTCTGAGAGGAGACAACAACTCMATTTCATTGCTTTGTCCCCATTCTCTCTCTAGCTGTGATCTCTGACAAAACATTGAGGGGTTTCTGGCAATAAAATAAATCCAGGGAGTTGGGCTGCTCTCTGTTCCTGGGCTCTGACTGCCCCTTAAGTGTTTGTTGTTCATGGAGGGRAAAAASTTYRGCCCTTTTCTTCTCCAGAGTGCTGAAAATGCAGRAAATTTGTATTTTTGATGCATGCCAAATTCAGCAGAATGGGGAAGAATTTGATTTTTGCTTTCAGGCAACRTTTGCTGTATCACTATTTCCATTTATTTGTGCAAGTGTCTTCCCTATTTCTGCTTTGTACTGGCAGTTCATAAAAAGCAGATAAGAGAAACTGCTTTTAGTGCCTGCAAACTAATTTTGTGAAATCAATTAACACATTAATGAATTAAAGAGTGTTACCATCTTCAYATTTCTTCTCGTTGATAATGCCAAACAGTGAAATTGGAGGGCARAGATTTGCACAGTTTGTTATTGCTGGGAGCTTTGCTAATTATTTTTTCCTGCATTTCTGTCCCAGGAAATGCCATCAAGCCTCSGTGAGGAGGGAAAGTACCAAGCAGGGTTTGTTCCCCACTTGAAAARATCCAGGGAAAAGGCATCCCAGATGGAAATGTAAAAACCACAGCCCTTCTGGGCCTTGGTACTCCCAAAATGTGGGAGCAGGGATGGTGCTGGGGAAAGCAGCTGAGGAGCAGCAGGGGAGGAAAGGAAAATATCTCCCAATACATCATTGCCATGTTGGTGACCCCTCCCTGGGTCAGGGAGAAAGGAGCTCAGCACAGGGAGGGCTGAGGAATTCCTGACCCAAACCCAGCTCTCCCATCTTTTCAGTTTTCTGATGACAAAGCTGCCAAATACCCAGTGAATTTTATTTCCTTTCACTTCCCACCTGACCCCACTGCCTCTCTCCAGGCATTTCCCAGTTTGGGGGAGCAGGAGGATTCACACATAAAATTATTTCTTTGTGGTTCTTACAGCCCTGGGGGCTTGGGGTTGCCGAGGGAGAGGGGGGATTTGCCTCCCCTTATTTATTATTTTAAATAAATAAATAAAAAYTCTTTCAGTGCTYAGAAGAGAGTTGTTYCCACCCTGATCAAACACATCCAGCAGAGCATCCACAAATGTCACTCAGCTGGAAGGAAAACGCAAAGAATCCATGGTGCAACATTATTTTCCTTTCAGTGGGTGCACACATCCCATCCATCACACAGGGAGAGGGCTCACCCTCTCCATGGATCATCCTCTCCATGGATCACCCTCTCCATGGATCACCCTCTCCATGGATCACCCTCTCCATGGCTTTCAGGGAGACAATTCTGGGTCAGTGGCAGGGGATAAACACCTTCACAGCAACACCAGCACACCTCTGTCCATCCCAGGGTGGAGGATCAGATCAGCACAAGCAGAGAAGTGTCYGAATTCCCTTCTCCACCCAGACATTCCCCTTGTGCCAAGTGCCAGGCTCAGAGGGAGCCAGCAGCTGATATGGGAGAGGTGGGAGGTGGAGCAGAAAAATGTGTGGGGTGAGTGGAGTCCAGAGGTGTTCCATCCCTCTATCTCTGATTAGGACTCTCCCAGTTTCGGTTGCACTCCTTTGAAATGGTTTGGGAGCTGGGAATGGGGGGGATGAGACTTCCAGGAGCTGCTTCCTAAAAACTGCTGGCTGGGAAGAGCTGCCATGGGGGAGTTTGGAYTGAAACATCAGCCTGACATCATTGCTTTCACCCAAAACAACGGGAAGAAAAGCAAACTTCCCAGCAGGCTCAAAGCAGAGCACGGATGCTGCAGCCTCTGAGTCAAGCCAGATCCTGCCCCTCGCTCTCCCAGGAGGAAAATGGGGCAGGAATTCCTTCCCACACAGGCACAGAGGGAGTGGGAGCTGCCATGCAAACCCCAGCAGGTTTGGCAGCCAGCAGGGAGCAGGGAATGCTCCCTTTGGCTGAGCAGGAGCACAGGGGCAGCCCCAGCTTTGCCAGGACACCCCCAAAAAGGAGAGCTCATCTTTTCAGTTCAGAATCATTTAGTTATAAATATTTAGCAAATACCCAAGAGAGGAAAGCTCTGCTGGGAAGAGCCACAAATGACCACAAAGGTTCCAGGTGCACAGGCACTGGAGAGATAAAAGTGTGCAGAGGATTCTYTGGGAGGAGGTTGCAGGGTCAGCTCTGGGGTTTTGTCATTTTTTTCTCTTTTTTCTTGCCTTGCACCTGCATTTTTTGCCTTTGAGAGACAAAGCAGAAATAGGGAAGACACTTGCACAAATAAATGGAAATAGTGATACAGCAAACGTTGCCTGAAAGCAAAAATCAAATTCTTCCCCATTCTGCTGAATTTGGCATGCATCAAAAATGCAAATTTTCTGCATTTTCAGCACTCTGGAGAAGAAAAGGGCCAAACTTTTTTCCCTCCATGAACAACAAACACTTAAGGGGCAGTCAGAGCCCAGGAACAGAGAGCAGCCCAACTCCCTGGATTTGTTTTATTGCCAGAAACCCCTCARTGTTTTGTCAGAGATCACAGCGAGAGAGAGAATGGGGACAAAGCAATGACATCCATGCTGTGTTGGATGTCAGCCCTGTTCCCACAGGGGAACAAGGGCAGATCACAGGCCCAGAATTACCTGCCCAGAGAAGAAATTTAAGGTCCAACCCAAAGTCCTCCAAGCAAGAGGAACCCTTTGATGTCAGCTTTGGAGAGGTGAAATTTCTCTTTCCAACCCCAAACCAACAGCCTGGTCTGCAGCTTTCATTGCAGACACCTCAAATCTTGCTTTTTAGCAGGTGGAATCTGCCTTTAGAGGAGGAAGGCTCTGCCTCCACAGCCCAGATTCCACAGGCTCCTGTCCCAGGGTTCCCTCCCCGTTGCCTGCAGGATSCCACATCTCCTGTCCAGGCTCTCAGACCCAAACCAGCGCTGCTCCAGGGCTGCTCCATCCCAGCTTCTGTTATCTCCCAGTCCCTCAGGGCTCATTAAGGCCTGAATTAGACTGTCCATGGCCCTAATTAATCCTTCAGCTCTCTGGGAAGCAGCCAGGGCGTTTTTAACCAGTGCTCCTTACCCGTGGCATCCCCTCCCTGCTGTGAYCCGTGCAATCTGCCAGGGATGGGAACCCAGTGAGACAGGCAGCTCTCCCCTGCTGCTCTTAATTGTTATTAATTGCAATGGCCAGAGCTGGGCAGGGCCTGCCCAGGGGACACTGCAGGGCACGGGGGAGCTGCAGCTGCTCCCCCAAAGAGCACGGGGAGGGTTCAGGGGCAGCCACCCAGTGTGGGGATTTCTGAAGGACAAGGGTAAGACCTGCAAGAGTAAGATCAGGAACATCCCTTGCTGAGATGTCTCAGGGATTTTTGGGGTGTTTGTGCAGGGCCAGGATTTGGGCTGGATGATGCTGGTGGGTCCCTTCCAGCAGAGCACATTCTGKGACTTCAAGAAACCACAGAACATCTCTGGCCCTGATGGAAAAATAAGGCAACACCACCATTGGGATGCAATTTGGGATCCCAAACAGCTGATGCTGGAAGCTGCTCTTTGGCCTTCAGAGTGTGTGGGATAGCTGGGGCCAGAGAAATCCTACAAATGAGATGTGTCCATGCTCTCAGTGCACCCTGACAGCCTGGGCACACACTGATTCCTCACAAACACCTGGCAGAGCAGAGAATCGGAGAGAGAGAACTGTGCTGGAGATGTTCAGGAGGCTGGGGACACTCAGCAGATCCCAAGGGATGGGGGGAGCTGGGCTTCACCTGAGCCTGGCCCCAAAGCTGGCCCAGGGCTTTGGGAAACCATTCTGCTTCTAGGGAGGGAACGGGCTGGGGGTGTCACAACATCTGGACACAGCAGCTGGGCAGGCTCCCAAATCTGAACAGAGCCACCACAGCAGCAGCAGAATCCCCCTTGGAACACCAGGGGTGGCCTGGGAGCTGAGCTGTAGGGTCACTGAGCTGTGGGGTCACTGAGCTGTGGGGTCACCTGAGCTGTAGGGTCACTGAGCTGTGGGGACACTGAGCTATGGGGTCACTGAGCTGTGGGGTCACCTGAGCTGTGGGATCACTGAGCTGTGGGGTCGCTGAGCTGTGGGGTCACCTGAGCTGTAGGGTCACTGAGCTGTGAGATCACCTGAGCTGTGGGGTCACTGAGCTGTGAGATCACCCCACGTCAGGAGGCAGGGGCTGGCTCAGCAGCTGAGGGGTGGGAGCTGTAGGATCCCCTGGGGTCAGTTTGGGTGCTGTCACCCCTGGCTGTGACACCTCGTGTCCCTGCAGGCTGAGGGGGCACAGCCAGGCCCAGGCTGCTCTGGCTGCTCTCATTCCTTTGGCTCCAGCCCTGCTGCAGGCAGGGACCTCCAGTACACTGCCAGCCCCACAGCTCAGTTGCTTGCAGAGCAAGGATGGGCTCAGGAGCTCCAGGAGCCTCGCTCCGTCCCCCAGAGCAACCCCAAGCACACAAACAGCTTTACAAGCTTGTTCCTAGGAAAAGTCTCCCCATTCCTCTGGAGTGACAAAATCAGGAAGTGATCCYATTCCACAGCAAACCAGCTGTGGGCTCTCATTGCTGCAGTGGGAACCTGCCTTGCTGAGCACTGCAGACAGCTCAGAAACCTGGCAAATATTCCATATTCCCACCCCCAAACTGAGGAAAGCCCTGCTGCACATCCTGTTTCAGGGGGAATAAAGCTGCTCCAGACTCGCATTTTGGTTTTTTCTCCTTGACACAACAGCAGAAAAGTTGAACTGTCAGAAGTGTGGTGCAACTTTGGCACTGCTCACMCACCCCAGATGTTCAGACCCTGATGGGATCATGAGGTTCACCAAGAAGTCTCTCATTTGTTAATGAGCAAAACAAGTAATGAACACAGACCTGCAAGTGCAGCCCCACTTTCTACAGCAGCATCGAGGAAAGTTAGGAAAGGATCCCAGAGCAGAACTTGGCTTCTCTTAGCTCTGTCACCAGGGTGAAGAAAGCCAAAAGCCAGAGGTGCAGCCCTTGTCCTGCCAGGGCTGATTCTCCTGCTGGCAGGTGCGCTGACAGGGTCCCTGCAGATCTGTCTTCAAAAGAAAAAACCTACTTTTATTTTTGGAAAATAGCCCTGGAGTCAAAGCTTTGTGCCCTGCAGAGGACACATCTRAGGAGCCCTGGGCTCTCCAAGCAGAGCAGGAGATCCTTTCCTGTGGATGCTGTGGCAGCTGTGCCATGTGCCCAGCCATCCCTCTGCTGTTCCATCACTGTGCACAGCTGCAGGTGGGGGCACTGCCAAGTGCTGCAATGATCCCTGTCCCTCTCTGTTAACCCCCACCTCTGGCTCATGCCCTCCATGTCTCCTGCAGCAATTCCCCACGACAAGAGGGGGTTTTTGGTGCAGGGCCTGCAGGAGGTCGGGCCCCATCTGCATCCCCGGGGTGAGGCAGGGCTGGGGCAGATTTGGGATGCGGGGTCAGCAGCAGCAGCCAGGGCTCACATTATGCAAACAGCTCTGATTAGCACCAAGCCAAGGCCTTCTGCAATCAGGCCAGCTCATGGCTTTAGGCTCCCCACTTGGAATGAAGTTAAAAATAGTTGGCCTTTGTTGTACTGAAAGCTTGGGCAGTGGTGACCTTTTGTGTCTGCGGAGCCTCTCGCAACGCGCCCCTTCACATTTGGAGGCTGTGTCGGCTCAGCGAGCTGCTCCCTCTGCTCTCCCCACTCTGGCTCTTGTAGCTCCTGCTCCTCAGGACCAGCCCTGCTGGGGAGCAYCGAGGAGCCCAGACAGGTTTGGGGATATCAAACCACGCAGGCACTGGGGAATCATTCTCTGGATCCAGCAGAGCAGCTCTGGGCACGGCACCCGCGCTGCCCCTGTGCTGCTCTGCACACCCCAAACTGAGCTTGGCTCCCACTTTCTTCTTAGAAACTTGACTTGGCACCCTCTGAAGTGCACAATTCCCACACGTCCTGGCAGCTCTGAGGGATTAGCTGAGGAGGAATCACTGTGTTGGAAGAACCCACACTCAGTACTCACCCAACACCATCCCTCAACATCCCCACTGGGAATTTCCAGGCCGTTATGGGGTGAGCTGCCCTGCAGAGRATATTCCTGCATGCAGGCTGGGAGTATTTAGGGTTTGGCCATAAAGGAGCATTGCAGCACATSAGATTTCATAAGGAAACCCCAAACTTCTGCTGGCAGCACCAAAGCTGGGTGAGTTATCCCATGGAGGCAGAAAGGAAAAGCTTCACACTTTGCAGGGAGCCACTGAGGAGTCTGAGGGAGAACATGGACAGGAAGAAGTTGAGCCAAAATCTAATAATCTGGTATTTTTAATGATCACAGGAGGTGAAATTCAAAATAYAAAGGCACAACAGACAGTGCAGACAGGATCAGATGCCTTCATTTCATCACTTTAAAACGTGTCCATAGGAAGAATTTCCTCAAAGAACCCAAGTGAGAGAAACATTTAYGACAGCAAAATTGCAGTCATCTTCAACTCATCCACCTCCAAYTTCCCACCAGGCTGGGTCTTCTCCAAGCAGTTGGGAGCAGCAGGGACCATGACACATGGCAGCTTCACATCCCAAACCATGGCTAAAGTTGGTGCTGCTTTGAGCAAGTGAAGCTCCAGAGGCCCCTCCCAACCTGAGAGCCCTCAGTTACCAGCAGAGGCTCTCACTCCATCTTTTGCTATTTCAGAATGCTGTGCTTGCCCCACCTTCCTCTGGTTTTTCTGCTCTGCCCTAACGGTCACACCAAGGATTCTGGAACGCTCTTTCCAAGCAGTTTGTCTGCTTCTCCTGCCCTGTGGGATGAGGTGTTCCCACCATCAGAGAGGGATGGAAGGGCTGCATCCCTGTGCTTTGGAGAAGTTGTAACAAAATACTGGGAAATGAGGGAAGCCAGGTTTGGAGCTCTGCATCCCTGTGCTCTGGAGCTGCTGTATCCCAGTGCCAGGGAAATGAGGGGTGCAGCCCCACAGCCAAGGCTCCAGACAGAGCAGCTGCATCCCCCTGTCCCACCCAGCCCCAGCTGCCCCTCCAGTGTCCCAGCTGCCCCTCCAATGTCCCCAGCAGCCCCTCCAGTGTCCCCAGCTGCACCTCCAGTGTCCCCAGCTGCACTCCCAGTGTCCCCAGCAGCCCTCCAGTGTCCCCAGCTGCACCTCCAGTGTCCCCAGCAGCACCTCCAGTGTTCCCAGCTGCACCTCCAGTGTCCCCAGCAGCCCCTCCAGTGTCCCCAGGTGCTCAGGCAGGTCTCAGCTCTGGGTCTGGGGTGCAAATAAAAGCTCAAGGGAAGGATCCCCCTGAGCAGGGCAGGAGAGCTGGGATGGAGACTGAGCCCACACAACATCCTGAGCCACAGGAGCTGTGAGTCAAAGGAAGTGGGAATGCCTGGGAGGAGGATCAGGAGCGGTTCCAAATGAACTAAATGTGCTCGACAGCTGAGCTTCCCTGAGCCATCTCATTTGGGATAAGGTGTGCTGCACAACAGTTCACACAATTCTGATTGCAGGTCAAAGCCAAACAATCCTGTGTTATTAAATTATTTTTGAAAATCTCCATCAAGGACAAAAAAACCCTGCCCTTGAATGTRATTCTGACAACAGCAGTGGCGGAAATGTATCAGCCATTTAAGATAATTCCATCAAAGAAACGAGTCACTTCAGCTTCTGAAACAAGCCCAGGAATRTTTTTCTGTGGGAGAAAACAGACACTGATTATTTACTGTCATTGATGCAGAAAAATTTCCTCAATTGCTCCTGACGCATGTCAGGCATGAGACAGCACAGGATGGATCTCAGGAGCAGCTCCAGCAGAACTTCTCTGAAGAGACAGCCTCARTTTTTTCCACTCTTAAGTACTGAGAAAATAGAAAAACCAGGCAAGGCATCCACTAGAGAAGAGAAGCAGAACATAATACAAGGAAAAGACACTCGATGATGGAAACAGAAAATGCTGAATTAATCCTGCAGTGTGCCAGTGCTGTTTTCCAGGAAGCAGGGACAGCTCAAGAGATAGCCATGATTAGGACAGAGGTTAATGCATTGCAAAGGTTAATGCATTGCTCACTTTTCCCTCAGCACAATGAACAGTGCTGAAAGGATTTGTGGCCACTGATGCCCTGARCCATGGAAGTGGCCAAGTGGCTCCCAGAAGTGTCTGGCACTGCTGGGAGAGGAGCAAAGTGTGATCCCATGGGGTCCCTGAGCACGGGAACTGCAGGGATGTGCCCCCTCCCAGGGCTGGCATTACCCAGGACAGCCTCAGCCCTTGCTTTGGGGACAACCTGACTGCCACCTCTGTGCCCCTCTGCTGGGAAAAACCCTCCCAGGAGCTTTCCCACCCCCTGGGTGACTTTCCAGATGCAATGAGGATGCTCCAATCCTCCCTCATCATGCAAAAAAGCTTCCAAACCATGAAAGGAGAACTGTGCCACACAGTTTGTGCCAAAGTGGAGAGCAACAGAGGGGCTGCAAGAGGAATCAGACACAAGGAAGCAACAGATGGTAAAATCTTGATCACTTGTGTAAGCACTGAAAAGCAAAGAGGGCAAAGGGGGGAAATGATCAGGGGCTCAGTTTGGTTGGTTCTCCAACACCTGCCACAGCCAGATTCAATCACTTCCACAGGGAGGGAGAGTGGGGGGAAAAAAGGGGAAAAAAAGAAAGGAAAAAAAGAAGGAAAAAAAAAAAAAAGGAGGGAAAAGGAGGGGAGGGAAAGGGTTCTGAATGACACTGAAATGCTGAGCCCCAGAGAGCTTCTGAGGGAAGCTGAATTAACTTCTGGAAAACAGAAAGGCTGAGCAGCCCCGACCCACCCGGCAGGATTTACCCCAGCAAGCTGCACCKGGGGACAGCCCAATCTGAGGGCCAAAGCTTGAGGTTTTATAAAACCAGCTGGCAGTGCCTGCAGGGAGCCAGCCTGGGGGGTCCCTGCACTGGCAGCAGTGGTGGTCACTGAGGTGCCACCCTCTGCTGTCCCTGCAGGGAGGTGTTTTTGTAGGAACACGGCTGCAGAGCCAGGTTTTGGGGCAGCCCTTCAATCCCTGCTCTGTCAGTGAGGAGTTCTGTGGGGTTTTTAATCCATTAGCATTGTTTTGGAGAGGAGCAAGCAGTGAAACAGCTGGGCTGGGACAGCTCTGGGTGGACAATACTGCATGAAAACCCCAAACCTCAGGCTCTGCCATGCACCACCAAACTCCAGTCTCCATTAAAATGAGCTCCATTAACCATTTCCTCCATCCCTGGCTGCCCTCCAGAACAGCTGATTATACAAATCAGCCCTGGAAACAATGAACCTCCTGCAACAAACACWAATGGAGGGCTCAGAAGCAGTGAGAGGGGAAAAAAGAAAAACCAATCTCATTTTACACAAATCCTCTAAGGTCAGTTTGCCCCACAATTCCTTGAGGGAACAGCTCAAAAGAGAAATATTTAATTGTGCTCCTAACAAACCCCTTCTTTCCACCTAAACACTTTTGTTCTATCCACATCCACTCTCAGTTTACAGAGGTTTKCTCAGCTCATTCCAACTCCTGCYTTTCCATGGGCATATTTTGCCTGTTGCCTTGGGAATTCTGAAGTTCTCACCACCCTTTATTTCCCAGAACAGGGCATGAGGACTTTGTGGAACTCACTCATAGGCTGGTAAACAGATCAATTTTTCTTTTATTTCCAAAGTGATTGGTAAACACCCAGACTGCTGGAAGAATTTCTTAATTCTGATCTGAAAATCTGAAACCACTGCTGGCTGAAAGCAACTCTTGGAATTTTGTCTGCCGTTGGTCATTTTGCAGGATAAAAYCTGTGCTCCCTCCTGTCCCTCCATGAAATTCTGTGCTGAGCTGAGCAAGCACAGAGCACCCACCCTGCTGCAAGGTGGTTTCTGATTTACAGCATTTTAATGATGAGCAGGAACTCTGGTGGATTTAAAATGATAATGCTGCATTCTTCCAGGAACACCTGCATGAGGAAATCTCCTCTTTAATTAATGATATTCTTGGGTCACATGCTGCTTATGTATGTTTATCCATGGTCCACTCTGAGCAACAAGATTTTGTCATCTGTTGCTTCCTTGTGTCTGATTCCTCTTGCAACCCCTCTGTTGCTCTCCACTTTGGCACAAACTGTGTGGCACAGTTCTCCTTTCAAGGTYTGGAAGCTTTTTTGCATGATTAGGGAGATTGAATATTTTTTACCATTGTTCACATTTGTTGTTTTTTTTTAAAAAATATTTCCCTTTTACGTGGATTAGCTTAAAATGTAACTCAGAAGCATGGCAGCTCTTTCCATTTTCATCATGGTCTCACCATCCCTCTCAGTTTTCTCAGTCAAACAGGCTCAGAGCTGTCCTGGGAGCTCTGGCAGAGGCTGGATTGCTTTGCTCTGGCTGGGGATGCCAGTCCCTGCACTTGGCACCAGCAGAGATGGCTGCACACATCCCTGCCCTGCTTYTCCAGAGGAGTAGCCATGGTGACAGCTGCATGGCAATGGGCATTCCAGCTCAGCACTGCAATCCCCTCCTTCCCAACCACCACAGCTTGCCCACCTCCCTTGGTTTTGCTGTTTAAGGATAGACAGGGCAGAGGAAATGAAGGATTTGGGGTTTGTCCCCTTGCCMTGTGCTCTGATCCACCCCTGCCAAGCAGCACCACGCTCTGTGCCGCTGCCTTCCTCACCAGCAGCTGCTCTCTTTCCAAAAAGCTTGGAAAACAATGCTGGCCTAAGCCCTGGGTTTGCCCCAGGTTGTGCAGAAGGGCTGGGAGCAGCAGGCAGGCTCAGAAGGGCTGGGAGCAGCAGGCAGGCTCAGAAGGGCTGGGAGCAGCAGGCAGGCTCAGAAGGGCTGGGAGCAGCAGGCAGGCTCAGCTGTGCCTCTGAGCTCCCTGTGGGGACCCTGATGTGGCTGCTCTCAGCACAGGGCACGGCTGTTCACAATCCCCTTCCACTCGCACATCTTGATGGGGAAGTTCTCTGAAAACTCACTGTGAAAACAGGCCTGGCCAGTGAGTCACAGCCACTAATTCTCCTCCTCAGCCTCTGAACACATCCATTAATCCAGGAGCTGYTGGTTCTGTGCTGAACTCACCTCACTCCATCTTTACTAAAGGAGATTTCTTGGAAAAATTTCTGCAGCRCATCACCATGGTTTGGTCTGCAATTTCCAGCATGTAAGCACAATAAAAACAGATGGTTCAGAGCAGTTCAACCTATAGAGCACCACACTTTAAAATGTGTTAGCAGTTCCTTTTCTAGCAGGGATTCCAGAAACTTCCTTAACACAGTAAATAACCTAAAGCCCAGACTGAGCAGCCAGGCAGCTCCTAAAGCTGAACCCACTGTTCTGCAGGGATACCTGCACAGGTGTTTTCAGACACAGCTGAGCCATTTCTAAACAGTTKTTGCATAAATCTGATTTGGTCTGCTGGAGAAAACCACAGGAAAAAGGAGGAAAGAAAGACAAACAGGAGGACAGCAAGTGYAGAGCAGCTGCAGAGCTCAGCACAAACCCTGCAGTGGGGTCTGGAGCAAACTGCCCCAGCACAGAGGTGACCACGAGTCCCAAATCTTTCAAGTTTTTAGAAAAATGTGGCAGAGCCCAGACAAAAACACTGCAGGTTATTTATTTACTGCAGGTCAATAAAACCCTCAGCAAAGGATGAATGCACCCTGTGCTGCCAGTGAGGAGGGGGCTCAGCAAGCAGAGCCTTGGTCCCACAAGGAACTGCACAAGGATTTGGCCATGCACAGCTCCCTCAGGTGCCTCAGCTCTTYATCTGAACAGGTGGGGGGATGTGTCCCTCAGTCAAACAACCAGAACCGTGTGTCTGCTCACARCCAGTGCAGAGAAACAGCCACAGGCTCTGGGAGCTGTTCCTGCAGGARTTGCAGCATTCCTGCAGCAGCCTGGCCTGGGACAGTGCACAGAATGAACTCCAGTGCACTGGAGTTCTTTGCACTCCCAGCCTGGATTTGTGTCCACCCCAGTGCTCACACACATCCCTGGTGCATCACCCCCCAAGGGGCTGCCTGGAGCTGTTCTGGAGGTGAGAAGGAAAACCCTCGGGTCTCCCAGGATGGCTGTGGCTCCTCTCATGGGTCTCTAAACCCATTCCTCTGGCCCAGAAATCTCCTTCACGGTGCCTGGTCTGAACCCCTTGGCCTTCCTGTGCTCGGGCAGCTCCTACAGCAGCTCCTACAGCACCCACAGCAGCTCCTACAGCACCCACAGCAGCTCCTGCAGCACCTACAGCAGTTCCTCCTGCTCCTTACAGCTCCTATAGCACCCACAGCAGCACCTACAGCACTCACAGCAGCTCCTACAGCAGCTCCCCCAGCTCAGCTCCTTCTCCAAGCCTCCCCTCAGGTGTGGAACTCAAGCTCAAGTTGTCCAACACTTTGTATTTCACAGCTCAAAGGTCCTACAGCAGTGTAGAGCAGTGCTCTSAGTGCTGGGTATTTGCTGGCTTTTGAATCAAACACTGCCATGTTCAGCATCTGAACTGGGGAGCAGGGAGTGAGGATCTGGGGAGCTCCTGTGGAGCACACAGCCCCTGACACTTCCAGGCAGTGGGGATGGAGCTGGCATTGCATGAAGAGCCCTGAGGAAGAGCAGGAAACCTCCTGAGCTGCAAAGTCTCCATTTCAGGTGGAGTTTATCCCCCCAAATCTGGCTGATCCAGCACAGAGATCCAGCAGGGGGGCCCTTCAGGGGCCACAGAGGGTCTGCTCTGGGATCACTGGGATATCCATGGATGTTKGTGCCTGGCAGTGGGATCTGTGCTCAAACAGGAGGAATGGGAGCAAATCTAAGCAAAATTGTGGAGCTGAGCCCAGATAAAATATAGAGGCTTAGGATGTATTTGCAGTGATGCAAAAATACATTCCAGAGGCTGAAATGTGTCTGCTAACGTGATTTTTTTTTTCCTTATAGGAAACTTCCTTCAAGAAAATGCTGAGATTTTTGGGGTATTTTTTTACTTCAAACAGGACTCATTTCACACAGATATGGTTGTCTAAAAGAAAGATTTTCAGTCTAAGCTGGACATCTAAGCTTGCTCTCCAAAGGCAAAGTTCTAAGTTGAGAGGCAGTTTCCAAKCACCCCCTCYAAATGTCACTCCAGCTTTGTGCATCCTCTGTTTTTAAAATTAGCCCTGGGAGTGCAGTACATCAAATATCTGCCCCAGCAGCCCAGAATGGGGCTGAGGTCAATTAATATTTGTACACTTCCCCTTTCAGTTCATTTCTGCCCAGTGCTGAAGAGGATGAGGGGATGAGCAGGAATCAGAGGGCGTTTGAAGTGAAGTCTGAGCTCAGAATTGTGTGTATTTGCACTCAGCCAGAGAATGGAAATARTAATGGGTGACCTAAGCCTCCCCTCAAGATTAGCCACTGCAGCAGAAAATCTAAATATAGAACTGAGCAAGGAAAGACTGAGAATTACTCATAAAACTTATCTGATGAATACCTGGTACCTCCCAGGAAAGRACGGGGGTGTTGCAGAGAACTGGAGGCTGTTTAGAAACTGCTCAGAAAACTTTTGTGAGCAGAAATGAAGAGGCAAAGTCACTGAGTAAATTATTCCTTTGACTGAGACTTCATTGTTTGAATCCCTGCAAAACTGGAGCCAGGTTTTAAGGAAATGTTAATTGTGGCCAATTTTGTAGCTTCRCTTTGCAGCTTGCTAAGAAATTAAATGTCACCATGTGCCTGAATGTGCTTTCTGAGAAATGAAGCTCTCTCAAAGTCATTTAAATTCCTCATCTTACTGAGCTTAAATGTTGTTCCTTGAAGTGAAGGAATAATTTAATGAAGCACAGGGTATTTCTACGTGGCACATCAGAAATGTCCAGCTCCTCAATCTTTTATCACATCTGCTTTCTATTCCCACTCTGGTCTGAAATGCAGTGACCACGGAAGGATGGAGCTGAGATCCTCAGGGCAGTCAGCTCTTTCTCCTGGATTTCAGGAGCAGATTTGGCCCCTTTGGGGAYCTGCTGGGACAGTCCCATGATGGGACAAAGCCCTGGAGGGAAGAGGGGCTGGGATGGTGTCCAAGGATCAGGAGTGGCACATCCCAGCAGAGGAACTCCCAGTGCCCCTGCCACACCCAGGGGGCAAAGGCAGGGACTGCGGAAAGGAAGGAGAATTGAGGTTGGAACATCCAAGGAAGCTGAGGGTCACAAATGCATGGGGCTGATGAGAGGCATCCCTGGCTCCTGAGGGGAGCAGCCAAACCACTTCCCATCATATCCAGGGAGTTGTGGCAATCCAGTGAAGTCCCCCCTGCTTGGAAAAGGGGAAACAACCCCATTTTTAAAGAGGGGAGAAAGGAGGAGCTGGGAACTCCAGGCCAGTCAGTCTCACCTGTGCATGGAGCAGATCCTGCTGGAMACTCTGCCAAGGTCAGGGCACCTTCCACTGGACTGAGCTGCTCAAAGTCCCACCCAGCCTGCTCTGAAACACGTCAAAATTCCCCATTAAAATCCCTATTTCATTTCAAATCCTCACTGCAAACTGCCTGCCAGGTTACTGGGATTATTTCTGTGTCAT
>CADDXX010000183.1:254611-280153 GCA_902810485.1 Alauda arvensis
GAAGGGGAAAGGGAAGGGGAAGGGGAAGGGGAAGGGGAAGAAATGCCTTTATGCCCAGCTGATCTGTGGAACAGTGTTATCCCAAAATCTCATCCCAGTCAGGAGCTTGGCAGGGCTGTTCACACCAGGGGAGGGCCCAGGGCTGCACAGAACTCCATAAAAACCTGGGAATGTTCTGCCCCAAGGTGTCCATCACTGCACACTGGGCTCAGGGAGCAGATGCACCAACAGAGGCAGAACACTGGGTCTGATCCTGATCTCAGCCCCTGCAGGAATTCCTTTGTTTCTGTGTCTCCACAAGGATGGCTCTGTGTGTCATTTGAGGAATATCTGGTTTATTTATTTCCCGTCTTGTCATCCCCTCTCTCCATTTTTATAGATCCATTGGCAGAGGAGCTGGATACTTCAGCAAATGAGGTTAACCTCTGACCATAAATTACTGCTCCCTCAGGAGGAAGTGGCCATGGAAAAGGAAACGGCCACAACTCCAGCGGAGAGCAGCAAAGGCAGAGAGAGCAAGGGCTGCACAAATTACAAAACCACCAGCCCCTGAAAGCCATACCAGGGCTGGCCACGCAAATAATAAAGTGTGACATAAACACACACAAAACTGGACTCAGCCTGGCCAGAACAATCATTCAGATGCCAAGAAAAATAAGCAGCTTTCCCATTTTCCCTGGAGTTTCCTATATCATGGCTCTTGGGAACAGCACGTGGCCAAAGACCACAGGCAGCTGAGGAGAGAAATGAKCTAATCATCTGTAACATGRCTTTTAAGTGTCATGGCATGCAGGAATAGAGGACAAGACAGCCCTTGGTGACATGGCCAGGATAAAACCTGAGGGGTTTTTTTTCACTCTGATAAGAATGAAAAGCCAGTCAGGAGCACTCTCAGGTGTCCATGGTGATTGCCATGTCAGAAYTGTGGGCTCATCCCACAGGCTGTGGCTGGGATTTACCTCTGAGGATTCACATGCTCATTTGAGAGTGTTTAAAAGGATGAGAAAGAGATAAACAACTTCTTTCTCTAACTGATCTCTGAGGCAGCTCAGGCTGAGCTGCAGAGCGTGGAGGGACCCTGAAATCGCTGCCACTGGGGTGAAAAGTTGCACAGCTCAGCTGATAGAAGGGAGAGGCGAGAGAAAGGAATTCTGCAGGGCTCTGGCTGGGGAGATGGAGTTTCTGCATGAGGGGTTCAGGTCTCTGTCATGCACAGGKGCCTCCTCAGGCACCCTGCACAAAGTGTGAGCATGGCTGCAAACGAAACCTGAGCCCAGCATGGGAATAAACAGACCCAGGCACTGGGGAAATGTGTCTCAGAACCTGTCCCAGATAGCTTCAGGAGTGCTTTCTGCTCTGCTTCTCATTTTCTCAGCTGGTGGAAAGCACCCCATGGTTTTCCTGGAATGTATTATGGGTTTATGGGGGCCAAAACATTCTCCACATCAACATATTGGCATACTGGCCAGCTTCAGCACTCCTTGGGGTTTTGTTCCATAGGTGCAGAGGAAGTAATTGAAGTTTTTTATCAGCATCAAGTTAGAAACCCCATTGAAACAACAACAACAACAAAAAAAGGTGAGATGGAACAGCTTCAATGCCAGCAATGGCTGAGGAAACTGAGTTTCCAGTCTGAGGATGGGCATGATGCAGGTCTTTAAATTCAAGGAGGGTGAAGAGGCAGGAAGAGCTGCACTGAGAGCCTTGAGGAGCAGCAGGTGAAAGCAGCAGGTGGTGTGCTGCAAAGAAGGCAAAGGAGAGCTTCCTGTGTGCACCTTGCTCTGGAAAACCTTGCTGTGGGTGTTGGAAGCATCACCTGCCCTCAAGAGSAGCATGGGGAAGGTCCCTGCAGAGAAATCAGGATTTTTAAGCCAAAAGAGAGCAGCTCTCTGGCAGCTTGTGCTGGACTGTCCCAGGCTGGGAAACCAATCCTGGRACAGACAATTTCCTCACTGCCCTCTTAAAAGCCTCCAGTCCGAGCCCCTGGCAGCAGGATGGAGTGGATGAATCTCTGACAGGATCTACTGTGGATGATCTCMTGTTCTGAGATGTTCTTGTGCTGAATGGGGGCATCACAGGGAGCTGCCTCCCCCTCACCCACTCCTGTGCTCTGTTCCCAGGTGAGTTTTTATTTCTCCTMTCCTTRGATATTCCTGGCCTCTCMACAAGCAYCCACAGGCAAGGTCYTAAACCTGCCTTAAAGCAAGGTCTYAAACCTGCCTGTCCTCCCCTGCTGTGCAAAGAGCAGAGGGATGTGGGAGCCAAAGGGAAGGGCTGCTGCCTTTCTGCTGGGAGCAGCCTGTCCCTGCAGCCAGGGCTGGAGGCACAGAGGAGCTGGCTGCTCCATGCTCCTGCCTCTCCTCCTGCTTTCCAGCTGCTGAGCTGCATTAAAGAAAGGTAGGAGTGCAACTGAATAGCAGGGGTTTTGAGTGGAGGCACCTGCTACAGCTGCCAGAGGGATGTGGCCCTTGGAAAGGAGACACCCAGGGTAGGGAAGTGTTCACACTCACTGTTAAAATGAGATCCAAGCTTTCCCTCCTTTCCCAAACCATTTTYCCTACCTTGTTTTTGTGTGGATGGAGGAGTGACATCAGCACTGCTGTGAGACTAAAGCAGTAAATAATTCTTTATCACCACAACATTGCAGACCATTGCAAAAYCTCTGCAATTGCTGTGCAGGCCAACACTTGTAACAAGCTGCTGCCAAACTGGATGGCAAAAAGCAAAAATTAGCAGCTGACCCTGGAATATTTCCCTTGTCATCCAGAGGCATTGCTTTCTTGATTCAAGGAAGAGGACAAAGAACAATCAAACCACACAGAACTGAGCTGATACCAGAGCTGTGAGGATGCCATGACATTACTTGTCAAAGGGACTTCTAAAATCCAGCCTGGGTTTCCAGGGAGAGGAGAAGGGGTCTGAAGGATGCTATGATTTTATTTTATTACATGATTTTGTCTCAGCAACAGAGTGGCCAGCAGGGAAGTGATGAGTGCCACACATCCATTCCTGGGGCAGTTCAGGAATGACATTTTGGGGCTGGAGCGTGTCCAGGGCAGGGAGCAGAGCTGGGGAAGGGACTGAAGCACCAGGAGGGGCTGAGGGAGCTGGAAAGGGGCTCAGCCTGGAGCAAAGGAGGCTCAGGGGGCCCTTGTGGCTCTGCACAAGTCCCTGCCAGGAGGGGACAGCCGGGGGGGTCGGGCTCTGCTGCCAGGGAACAGGGACAGGAGGAGAGGGAACGGCCTCAGGCTGGGCCAGGGGAGGGGCAGGGGGGATATTGGGGAAATTCCTTCCTGGAAAGGACTGTCCAGCCCTGGCACAGCTGCCCAGAGCAGGGGTGTGGAGTGCCCATCCCTGGAGGAATTGAAAGTCACATGGATGTGGCACTTGGGGACACTGGTGGGGCACTGGTGGCCTTGGCAGTGCTGGGGAATGTGGGACTCCATGGTCTCTGAGGGCTTTTCCAACCACAGCCATTCAGGAAATCTCTGATTCTGTGATTAYTCAGCCATCAAGCTCTGGCACATCGATGTTCATGGAACAAACAGAAGAACTCTTCTAGGAGAAAGCTCAATGTTTTAGCACAGGCTGATAACTCCAGCCCACAGTTTGGGACCACACTCCAGCAGCCCATGACAGACAACTCCTCTGCCACTCAGTTTTACAGACATGGACAGCAGAAMAACTTCTGATTGTGCCAATCTGCACTAGTAGAAAGCACAGAAAATGCTTATTTTAAAAAACAATTTCTATAAAACTGTTAGACTTTTCTACAGAACCTGGGTGCTTTCATGCCTATTAAATTTTAATACAGCAGATAAAACTGGCAGAAATTAYCTTGTGAAGTGCTGCTTATTACACCTCTATATCAGTCTCCCTCTCCCAGATTCTGCTACCTTGATGCATTTTGAAGAGTCCCTTACTCCTGAAATAGTCCCATGAACGTGCTGGGAGCACTTCAGAGTGTCTCTAACAGAGCAGCAAACCCCTGCAGAACTGGAGCAATGAATGCAGCACAGCTGGGGAGCAGAGATGTGATAACTGCACCCCCACAATAATTATCTGTCTCCGTGGCAATTTTCAGATCCTGCACTTTGCCTTTTGCACATGAATTACCATCACCTTCATCAGGGGAAGGGGAGGGATATTGCTCTCAATAAAAGGAACAGTCAAACCTTCCTGCAGAGGCTCTGGTGTTGCAGACTCCAGCAGGTGGAAATGGGAAACTTTCCTGAAGGGAAGACTCAAAGGACACGAGATTTCCGTAGTGCTCTGGGATAATGCTGGGAAGGAAGAGGCAGCTCTTGGCCTGGGAACACCCCCCTCAACCCACGGGTGCTGGCAGCAGTCCTGGTTCCTCAGCCAGGGCTCCTGCAAAGGAGCTGCCAGCTCAATCCTTGTGCAGGCTGAGGGTGTCCCAGGGAAATCTCACCTGCTCAGCGCCAGTTTAGGGACTGTGAGCAAACCAGGGCAGTTTGCTGCTCTGAAAGCCTCTCCTGGTCCTGTCGGATGGCAAATGAGAGCACTGTGGTGTAGAGTAAGGGTGACACACTGTGTGGACACTGAGAAGTGCAAGTCCTCCCCTTCCTGCCCTGCTTGTTTTCAGAGCTTTGGTGCTTTTTTTTCGAAATCTGAGTGAGGACTGAGGCAAACCCAGAGCAGTCCCAGTGGAGATGTCCTTTGGGCCCCTCCTGAAAAAAAGGCTGAGGCTGCACTTCCTCACCAAGCACTCCCACCTTGGCTGAGGCCAGAGCAAGGGACAAGAAATCTGAGGATGTCCCTGGACTCTGGGGAAGCAGAGAAAGTTTTCTGTGACCTACTAATTGCTGCCACAAACCTCTGAGTAGCCAGAGACACGCAGCACCAGAACAAATGTGCCTTTAGCTGCARCAAATCCCTCCAGCAGCCAGTGTGGGCTCAGCACTGCCCAGGAAATGCTGCAGGTCTGGCTCAGGGAGTTAAAGCTCAGGAAAAAAAAGATGAAGCAGCAGTTTCATGGTGTGGCTTCATTTTTAAACCAGGCTGGGAATGCAACCCTTTATCTGAAAAAAGCACAGCTATAAAGGTGGGTCTCAACCCTCACTGCCAAACACAGCAGCAGGCACTGAGACACAGGCGTGGACAAGGAGATGAGAAGGAAGCAGAGATGAGAAGTGCACCAGCAGTCCTCAGAGCCCACCTTGCTGATTTTTAAATCCTTGTTTTCCCACTGAAAGCCCTTTTTATTCTACCTCTGTCATTTAGAGCTGGAAATCCCTGCAGGATCTCCATTCTTCCTGATGCCCAGAAGACAAAGAACCTCTGTACAGARGAGCCTTGTGGCATTGTTAGGGACACCAGGGCTTTTATAAAATCACTGTTTGTTCTTTAAAGGCTGGGAGATGGCAGGTGCCTGGCCAGCAGAGAACACAGAATTTGAGGGTTTTAAGAAAAGAGGAGCAGCATTTTTTTTTTCTTTCACCTGTGAGCTCCACCCATTACTGAACATGGTGGGCAGGAACAAGCAGGATTCCCAGCCATGGGATCCAGGTTTTCCTGGACTGCAGGTGCAGTTCAGCTTGCCAGGCTCACCCCCATGCCAGGGTGCCATGGGAGGCTGCAGTGACATCCTGTGTAACCCCAGAGCACATCCCCTCCTTTCCAGCAAATCTGGGATCCTGCCAGGCTGGGGCTCCTTGYTCAGGAAAACCTCAGCACCCAGTGGCTGTGCCACTGCAGATCTGGAGCACAGCTCTGATGGGAATGTGGAGAAATCCTCAGGCCAGCTGTGCACATGTGCACATCCTGAGGAACAGGACACAGAGAGCCTGTGGCTGTCCCAGGAACACACAGGTGAGCTTTGGAGCAGTTTGAGTCCCTGAAGCAGAATGCCCTGACTGGGAGATGGCTCCTCCCAACCCATGTCTGACATCCCACTGAGTTTGGGTCTGCTGAGGGAGAAACGTGGGGAAGGGAAAGAAATGGAAGAACATATCTGACTTTATTTCCAGGCCAAGCAGCAGAGTGCAGTCACTGAGAATGGCAAGGTCCCACCAGCTTCTTTCTTGGGAAAGAGCACCCAAGAAATGCATCCTTTATCTCTGGAATTCACGGGCAGAGAGTGCTGAGGCAAGGGCCTGAGCAGGGCTGGGGACTCCTGGGGGACAAAGGAGGGCCTGTTGTCTCCAGCTCCACATCAGGCTGCTCCTGAGTACTATTCCTGGCCTTGCACTGACTCATTCTCTGACCTTGCTGAGAAAGGCTCTCACATCCAGCTCTGCCTTCCTGCAAAAGCCATCAGACTCCTCAGATTTGCTTCTATTCAAAGCATGGATGATGAACAAATATGAAATACTTGTGCTCTCCTTCAACACCCAGCCCCTGGTGTGAGCAGGAACTGGACAAGCAAATGAACCCTGCTCTCCTGCAAGCTCTCCTTGCATTTCCTTCTTCATTTTCCAATTAACTGTGCCAATGTCTTGTTTTTGCTGTGCCCCAGGGCTGCACCAAGTCCTTCCAGCAAGAGGAAACACCACAGCCTTGAGACAGGTGCCCATTTTSCTGGAGCACTTTCTGTTCAGAGCTGTTCAGTGTGGCAGCTCCACTGCAGGTCAGAGGGCTGGCCTTGGTGGGAGGGGGACAAAAGAGGCTGGAGAAGGTGRTGGAGCCAGGACATGTTTGGGATTTCTGCTGTGAGTGGTGCAGCTGCTGACCCATGCAAGGACAGCACTCCCAGCTCAGCCTTTCTGTTCCATGTGGGACACAGCCACCTTTGGGAAAAACTGCATTGCAAACAGATTCCTTCTGGCACTTTCCTCATTCCAGCCTGTCCTGTCAAAGGTGAAAGGGTYTTTAGAACCCAGTTTATTCACTGCTAGTTATGTCTCTTCATGTAGGTTCAGAGCCAAAACTCATTAAGGGCAGTGGGAATCTCCCCATCCCCTTCTATTCACTGCCACTGGCTCCAGTTCAAGCTTTTATTCAGTSCCTCTTGGCGTGGACAATGCAGATCAGTGATGGCAGCTCCACTATCAGTGTCTTTGTGCCACCATGGCTCGTTTCTCAAACCTTCAGCACAATGTCCACTTGTCCTCAGCAACTGCTTCCTTTCAGATCTCGAAAATAAATAAGTCCACGGAGGAAACATTTCTTTTGGCCCTGTGCTGGCTGCGAGCTCATTTGCAGACATTTGAGTTTGGGGAGACAGTGTCCCTTTGATTCTCCCCATCATCTCAGCACACCAGCCTGCTATTTTTGCCTCATGGCTGCACTGACTCATGGAGCTCGTGCTGGTTTACTTTGGAGCCAGTCTCTAAAGCAGGGATGATCCCAGAGCTGGCTCTGTGGAGACAGGGAGCACGAACCTGTGGAATCTGACAGGGCCATGGCAGCCCAGCCACAGTGCTGGCCATGGTCTGGTGGCATCTGCAGTGGGGAGAAAGGACAGTGCCATGAGAAACGGCACTCACATCACTGCTGGTGTGCAGCTCTGCTGGATGGGGACTGGGACGTGTGGGGCTGAACTGGGACAACTGGGGCTGAACTGGGACTGGGACATCTGGGGCTGAACTGGGACACCTGGGGCTGGATGGGGACATCTGGGGCTGGATGGGGACATCTGGGGCTGCACTGGGACTGGGACAGCTGGGGCTGAACTGGGACATCTGGGGCTGAACTGGGACATCTGGGGCTGAACTGGGACTGGGATGTGTCGGGCTGAACTGGGACATCTTGGGCTGAACTGGAACTGGGACATCCGGGGCTGAACTGGGACATCTGGGGCTGAACTGGGACATCTGCGGCTGAACGTGGACTGGGACATCTTGGGCTGAACTGGGACATCTGGGGCTGAACTGGGACATCTTGGGCTGAACTGGAACTGGGACATGTGGGGCTGAACTGGGACATCCGGGACTGGATGGGGACTGGGACATCCGGGGCTGAACTGGGACAACTGGGGCTGAACTGGGACTGGGACATCTGGGGCTGAACTGGGACATCTGGGGCTGAACTGGGACATGTGGGGCTGAACTGGGACTGGGACATCTGGGGCTGAAGTGGCCTCTCCTCACTGGCCTTGCAGGGCAGTGCTGGGGGAACACCTCACCTGCTCCAGGTGCTGCTCTGTGGTTCCTGCAGTCCCCAAGGGCTGAGCAAACAGCCAGGAGGGCTGAGCCAAACCTGCCCCAGGCTGGGTCAGGCAGCAGCAGGAGAGCAGCATTTATACATTGGCTTTTAAACCCTTCAGAGCAAGCACTGGTAAGAGCTGAGTGATGAACTGGTGCCACTCTGGTGCCAAATTAAAGAGCTCACAGCACAGCACTGCAGCCTTGTTGGGGTGAATTAACCCCGACACTTCTGGGATTGACATGGATTGGGTTGGACGAATGCAAACCACTCGTGGTGTTCCTGCCTTGCCCCATCTGTGCTTTTCCTCCCTCTGAGCCTTTTCCTCCCTCAGCTTCTGTTAATTGAGGCAGTTCTTGCAGGGATGGTGCCCTGGAGACGTGAGCAGGAACCTCCAGTGGGAAGGGAATGTCTGCAGAGCACCAGGACACAGCCCATGCTTCTCATTCCCAGCCTGAGTGGTAAGAAAATCCTGCTTTATCCCCAGAGAGAGAGAAGGAGTAAGAAGGGAATTAGAATCCAAACTAAAATAAATAAAATGAGCATTCTTGGTCTCTGGCTGAAACCCATYTTTTCTCACACTTTGAAGTTCATACTCTGGCAAAGGAAAACCCTGCACACGAAATCTGGCCTCTGGCTGAGGAAGGTCAGTGCTGGAGAAGGTCTGGATGAAGGCACCTCAAAGGGCTGGAATATTTTCCTCACCTGAAATGCTGTGTGTGGATGGAASCTGGCTCAGGAATTTCTTCCCCATTAGGTGGATATCTTTGTCTTCCTGCCACAGGCTCTGGCARGAACAAAGCAGATCAAACCCTGTGCCTGTCTCCTTTTGTGCATGGCTATTTATTTTCCTTACCATTGCTCTTGTTTTGTTCTCTTGGCTCAGAAGYCTGGCTGCTGCTCCAAACCAGTTAATTCTGTGTAAGAGCTGGATGGGCCCAAGGCCTACATTATATTTATAAGCTGCAAGGATCTCCCCAGGCAGACTCAGAAATAAGGGATCCGAGTCAAACAGCTACAAGGAGATGCTCCAAAACAACCTCAGAGAGAAAGCACAAAGAGAAGGAACATCAGCCATTCCCCCATGCTGGATTTTAAAGGAACACTGCAGCTCTTGCAGCCATGGCAGGGGAGGTGAATGTTCTTTATCCTTTCATCTCCCRTGTTTCCAGCACAAGGGGGAAATGCTGTTTTCCTCTGCTGTCTGAACATGTGTTTGAGGAGTTTTCACTCAGGCTGGGTGAGGGAAGAGCAGCAGGACAGGCTAGGGCTGGATGGGGACAGCAGGGACAGAGCTCAGTGGGACAGGGAGGGAGGAACCTGCCAGGATGCCAGGCAGGGATGGAGAAAAGGTGTCCCCAGAGGAAAACTCCTTATTCTCAACAGTTTTTATACAAAAATGAAATTCCTTGCAGTATATTGCTTYACCTATACTTTGTTGTTGTTAGAAGTGACTGACGGGCCTCTTCCAGCTCGGAATTATTCAATAAAACCTTTTTTTGGCTGTTGTTTTCCCTTCTTGCACAAAACAGAAAGTTGCAGGGAGGCTCTGTCGGTGCCTGTGTGTGCTTCCTGTCCCTCCCTGTGACGCTGCCACCCCACAGAGGACACCAGGACGTGCCCATGGCCCTGCTGGTCCCACACCTCCCCTGATCCCATGGCCTGAGTGCTGCTCTGTGCCTCAACAAAGCTGGGCAGGAAATGTTTTCCCAGCTAGAGAAACATTTTGTTCCCATTCTGTGCTTGAGCCAAGTGGGGTTTTCTTGAGGCCTTTTTTCTTTTTCTAAACAAAGGAATAAGTAAGCAAACACGTCTGCAAGGAGCTGATTGAAACAGCCAAAGCTCAGCCAGTGGAGGACGTGGTGAGGACTTTGGCAAGATGWGAAAACAGAGTTTTCTGACCCAAGTCAGGCTCATGACTCCAAGCCAGGCCTTGCACAGACAGGTTGCAGGCAAGGCTGGAATGATGCTTTCTTTCCCTGGAAAGTCCATCCCTAGCAGAAGCCGCTCCAGCCAGAGCACTCCCACAGGAGGTTTCTGTTTTGATAACATGCCATTTTCCAGGGAAAAATATTTTTATCTGAGAGCTCTCCACCCTGTTTGCCCACAGAATGACAGTGGTAACTTGGATTTCCATCCCAGGGGACTGGAGGATGTGTGTGCAGGGAGGTCAGCCCGCCTGGGCTGTGGGGAGAGGCAAAGCCAGCCCTGCAGCTTTCCTGGGGATTGGGGCAGCAGTGGTGGCAGTGCTGCTGTCACTGGCAGGGACGTGGGGCTGGGGGCTGTGTGTCCTGCCACCTGATGGCTTTGCTTCTGTGGATGGCTCAGGGAGCACATCCCGTGGGCAGCCAGCTCCTTGCCTGTCCTGGAGGTCAGAAATGCTTCCAAGGCAGCCTGGACTTCAAATAAATCACAGCTGAGCTCAGGGGCAGGCAGGGCTTTATCACAGAGAGCTGCCAGGCACCTTGGCAATGTCCTCCCTTCTTCCATCACCTCCTCCAGGGGCTGAACCTGCAGGACATGGGGCACTGCCCATCCAGGAAGGGGACAAGGATGTGCATGCAGCCCCCACAGTGGCAATCTGGGGTGTGCCAGCTCCCTGCCCTAAGGGCTGTCCCCACCCTGAGCCACAGGCACTGAACTGAGATCACTAACATGGAGAAGTGACCTTCAATCCCTTGTTCTGTTCTCTTTGCTTCTCTTCCCCTGGGCAAGGCTCAGCTCTGGGAGGCCACAGCAGCCCAGCCATGGCTGGGGGTTCAAACTCTCCAASTGCTTTGGAGCCCCTTTGGAGAAGAATTCTGCAGAACAGGATCTGCCAGGATTCTCTGTGTGGAGCTGACTGCAAGGGCACCCAGAGCACCCAGCCCAACAGAGGACAGAATTACCCAGCTAAAATTCAGCATTGGAGTGAAACTCATCCCTTCCCTCTGTGGCTGAGGGAGGCAAAGAGGCAGAGAGAGCTGGTGAAATGGGCTGAGTGAGGAGAGSCTGAKCTSACYCTGCTGGGGCTGAGCAGGGAGCCTGGGAACCAGCCCAGAGCTGGACCACTCCACTTGGGTCAGGGATATTTAAGGCTAAAAGCAGCACAGGATGCAATTCCAGACCTGATCCCCTGCCACTGCCTCTGTCCCCTGCCATGGATGAGCACCAGCAGAGGAGGGAGATGAAGGAAGGGTTCCCAGCTCTGGAACTGTTCCCTGCCAGGCTGCAGAAGGGAWTAACATGGCACATGTCAAGCCAGAAAGGATGGGAGATGTTCCAAAGGGTGGCTGGGGATTTCCTGGGGTCAGTCAGGTCCCACAGACTCCCCTGCCTTGGTCCTACAAAGAGAATGTTCCATTCCAGCCAGATTCCTGCTGGTTGCTGCTTCCCATCCCAGTTGTCTGGGACACACACAGCAACCTTCACTCCCTCACGTTGGGATTATTTTTATTTAGTTGTCACACTGCTRCAACTGCTGGGTGCCTTGCAAAGCTCAAAGTGCCTCATTAGGAAGGGAAATGACCTTTTCTGGCCCAGCTTCTGCTCCCCTGAGCGTGGCAAGGCTGAGATTGTTCATATTGGTGAAGAGCTCTGAGCTCCCAGGATGGAATTTCTGTYGTGGAGAAAGGAGCTGGGTTATCATGAAGAGGTTCTGGCCCAGTTGGTGAAGGGCTTTTCCCACCTGTGAGGGCAGAACAGGCTGCTGTGCCAGGGAAATCTGCTTTGCTTTGGAAAAGCTCTAACAGGCTGCTCCAGGCACAGGAAGGTGCTCASCACCAAATTGTGCCCTTCTTACAACTTTTATTTTGTGTATTATGAGGGAGAAAATAAAGTGTTATAAACTCAGGTCTGCTTGACCAGGTTCTAATCCTGAGTTCCTTGTGAAACCACACACTGGAGGCTTTTAATCTCAATGAAAAGATCAATTACATTTATCAACAGATAAAAGATTWTCTGGGGCATTACACAAATACAGCACAATTTATTACCAGCTGGTAAGTAACCTCTAATGAATTTTTTAAGCACTTCCCCATAAATTCCCCACAAAAACTACAATCCTATCATTATGTTAGAGTTTTGATTCTCCAGTAAAGCTCCTATGGGATCAGTCTTTACTATTATCCATAGTTATTTAGGATTCCTTTACTGTAACCCATATCTGGGGGAAGTTGTATGTTCTAAAAATTAATTTTGGGCATAGCAAATGCATTTGTCATCTTGACAATGAGCTGGGCATTTAGATGAAGATCATGTTGAGAAAAGCATCCATGGTTTAACACTGTGCATGAGAAATGAGGCTTCTTGTTCATAAACCTGGGAATTTCTGAGCCTGTGTTCAATTTCTGGCTGAATTTGGGACACTTCTACACCAGGTGTCAATCCTGACCTTCTGAAGTGCCCATTTGCCTTTGGATTTGTAACTCTCTGAGTCTCCCTTTGCTCCAGTGCATGGCAGTGAAGAACTCAGAGCTGTTATGGGCATTAAGAATTGAGATTTKGGGCTAAAGTGAGGTGTGAAAAGGCCCTGAGCACAGTTCAGTGTCACTRAATCCCCTGATCTCCAGCCAGKACAAGTCTGSTGCACCTGCTGGCTCTGTYTTTTCTTYTGCAAACAAACTGAGCAAGAGGAACAAAAAAATGCAAACCAAGCCCATCCCTGAGCCCCAGGGGCTGGCAGTGCTTCACTGTGGGGTTCTGGGGGTCCTGTAACACCAGTGGCTCACCTGTAGGGATTGGGGTTATTGGGGTTATTGGGGTTATTGGGGTTATTGGCGTTATTGGCGTTATTGGGATTGTTGGGAAGGACAGCTGTGGAGCTTCCTCCACGCTCTCATGATCAGTGTTCCCACATTCAAAGCCACATGTGTGATACGTGCACTGAAATAGCTCAGAGGAGCTCCCTCCTGGTCACCTCAGTGCTGGCTGCACTTCCAGAAGTGTCCCACGCTCTGGGACATCTCCTGTCCCTGCTTTGTGGCTGTGCTGGCCCAGGGACACCTGTGGCTGCAGGAGCAGCCCTGAACCAGCTCTGGACTGTGATTTCCAGGGAGGAGGGAAAAGGGGAACATCCCAGTGGCTGGAGTGCCCATCCCTGCTGGAATCCTGCCTGGCACGGCAGGGACAGAGGCTCAGGGACAGGCTGGGAGCCCCGAGGTGTGGGTGCAGCTCTCTGCACCCCCGGAGATGATGCCCAGGTGAGGAATCGGGGTTCCTCAGCCGGGAAATAGCAATGATATCACGGGGATTCCCTGAAATATCCGAGGCAAACACGGGATTTTCTCCGTGCCCCGAGAGCAAGGGAGGCACAGCAGTGGCTGCCACAGCAGGGCAGGAGGTGACATGGCAGCAGGACACGGTGAGCAGCAGAAAGAGAGCCCAAAGTGCTGAACAGCGGAGGGAAGGGGGGCACAGGGAGKGGTTCTTACAAGGCAGAGCCTGTTCCTCAGGTGGTGTCCCCTTGCCGGTGTCCCGAGAGCCCCGGGGCCGGGGGAGATGCCCTCTCTGCCCCTGGGGGAAGGTGTTGCCACCTGATGCTCCCCAGCTCCGGCCGTGCAGGGCCGGGCGATGCCGGCGAGCAGCGGGAATTCGCTCCTTTGCCCCATCTCGGGCAGCAGCAACAGGAAATCCAGGAGCTCTGTGAAATGACAGGGAGGGAGAGAGAGTGAAGTCCCCTCGCCTCGGCTGGTGACGTCTCTCCTTCCTCCTTTTTTTTTTTTTTTTTCCTGTCCCTATAAAGAATCTCGGGCTCGCATCAAACTTCCCTGCGAAAGCCAAGGCAAGGCGGAGGGGTGGGGAGAGCCCGAGAGCAGAGCCAGGGGCTCCGGCCATGCCCCAGCCCCGCCGCCCGCCCGCTGCCCGCCCCGGGCAGGTGCCCCCGGGCAGGTAGAGCCACCTGGGCTCCGGCCAGCTCCCCCTGCTCCCAGATTTGTCCTTGCTGCCGATCCTGCGGCACCTGCGCCTCCTGGAGAAGCCCATCTCGGAGGAGGCTGTGTCAGCCACCTTCTCCCCAACTCCGGCTGCTGCCAGCAGCGCTCGCCGAGCGCAGGAAACTTTCTGCCAAACTTCTTCTGGTGTTTGTGCTCTGCTGCTTCATCCCTCGAGTGACTCTGCGGCAGCCAGCGGGGCTGGGGAGGCAGAGCAAGGCTCCCCCCGACACCCCAGGGACTGGAGGAAAGAAGGAATAAGGGGATTGCGGAAAGGGGGTGAAGGAAAAAAACCCCAAGAACCTCTGGAAGAAGGGAAGGCAAACACAACCCGCAGCCCCGGGATGCAGCAGTGACTGGAAAGAACAATTTAACTGGGATCAACAAGTGGCAACTCCTGCGCGCCTCGTCCTTCCCCTCCCTCCCCGCCGCGGCTTTCCCAAACTTGTGGCTGCGAAGGGAAAGTTCTGCCGCGGGCTGTGCCGGCTCAGGACACGCTCCAGGACCGGCCCCGGGATGCTGCCCCGGCCCGGAGCGCTGCTGGCCGTCTGTGCCCTTCAGGGGCTGCTGCTGCTGCACGGTAAGAGCCGCCGTGTCCCCGGGGGTGGCCGGGCACGACCCCCCGAGTGTCGCTGCCCCGGCCCGGCGCGGTGCCGTCCCTCGGGGGGCCTCAGGAGAGCGCTCCGGGATGCTTTTCTGCGCTTTTCCACGCTTTCTGTGCTCCTCGGGGAGGTGTCACCCACCGAGAGCCGCGGGGCCCTCGGGCAGGTGCCACCGCTCTGTCCCCAAACGCGCCCCACGCCYCGGGGTTGGCACCTCCCGTAAAACCGATCTGTGGGGATAAAGGGGAAACCCGAACCTCCTGGAAGGTGTCGCACATAAAGGTCAGGTGTCAATGGGTGTTTCCCCTCGAGGTTTGGCCGCTCGATTAAAAATAGCAACTTGTGATTGTTCACCAATTTGTGGCTTTTTCCCCGCTCGGTGTGGGAGGGTTTCTGGTGGTGTTTGATCACTTGAGGCAGAGCTGAGGCTTTAAAAGGAGGAGCTGTCTGGGAGTGCCGGGGCTGTCCCGCTGTCCCGGGGCTCATGYTGGAGCTGTGGGCACGCACATCACGGGCATCCCCTTTCATATTCCAGTTCTGATTCTTTGGTATTTCAATTCTGGTTCACGTGGTGCTTCCTCACTGCCTTCCCTTCTCAGCCCGTGTGTCACGTTAGATCCCCTGCTCTCCAAAACTCATTTTCCTTTGCAGCAAACTCCCAGTMCCCCCGGATTTAGTCCCAATTTTTGCTGCTATCAGAAAAGCCAAGAGGCAGGTTAATGAGATTTGGGAGAGCTTTTCCATCTGCCATATGACTTTTCATTATCTCRTTAAGCATGAGGATTTTGCTGGATTACTGAGCTATTCATTCATGACGCTGCAAATTGTGTAAGGGAGATGGGCTCTTGTTTATTGGGGAATTCCTTCTGACAGAAAGGATTYTTTCATTTTTTTGGGGAGTGGATGGATTGCACAGCACGAGGCTGTTGTTCTTCAGCATATATAATCTTCATAAATAAGAGGAAATAATCTTCTGGAAACACTGTGGAGCATCACTGCCCTTGATTTTCTTGGATTCATTCAGGGATTTATTGTGTTCCTTCTGCAGAAAGGGATGGATTGGCAGKCCAGACTGACAAGCCCTAGGGAATKTCACACCTTTGCCACAGTTACCTGCAGAGTAGCTAAGCCTGAGGTTGTGCTCCAAAGGGCTGGTCCAGCTTTTCCAGGGAAAGCTGAAGCAGCAAAGCTGGCAGGTGGCAAGGAGCCCCTGCAGGATCCGTGTCCCCARGGAATGTGTCCTGTGCCAGGGCAGCCAGCAGGGCCCGCACCTTGGGCTGCAGCTGGAGCAGCCCTGGGAGGCTCTGGGGATGTGCTGACACCTGCAGCAGCACCAGCTGCCAGCTCGGSGGGCTCCAGCCTCGGAACAGGCTGGAAAAGCTGCCCGAAATCCAGTGTGSATTTCAGAGGCAAAAATCAGCACAGGATTTGTGGATCAGAGGGGGATAATAACGAGGGGTTGGGAGGTGGGGGAAARCGTGGCATGCCCAAGTGTTCTGGGGCTCCAGGGTGAAGTGCAGCACAGGGAGTTCAGGGGGAAAAGCCTGGCAGGAAATGCTGCCCACATCTCAGGACTGCTCACATCCTTACCCACCAGCTTCCTTTCCTAATAATTTGGGCCCTGAAAACCTTGGAATTTGGTCCAGATTCCTTTTGCCATCAGTGGCAGGCACAGAGGAGGCCCAGAGAAGGCAAAGCCTGGGAGGCAGGAACATCCCTGTGCCCGTAGGCAAAGGCTGGGGAGGGGCTTGGAGCTGCACTGTGGATGTCGGGAGCCTGGCTCATCTTTAGGAAGAGATGAAACATCAGCACAGCCTCTGGGTGCCCTCACTGGGCTGGGAGCAGAGGGAGACATGGCCAGGAAGGATTTGGGAYAGCACTGGTGTTACTGAGGAATGAACTCCTCACCATCTCGCCTCTCCAGCACCGGGCTCAGTGAAACTCCGCTCAACCTCCCAAAGCCTGGATTTATCCCTCAGCTGTAGTTAAACCTTCCCAGGGATGTCTGTGGCCAAAGTTAGGCAGGGCTGTGCTGAGGAGGCTGACTCTGCCTCCAATCCAAACAATTCCATCTGCAATGCAGAGAGAAGGAAAGTCCTACAGCTGTGAAGGCTGCTCAGTACCAAGGCATTGACTCCTCAGCCACTTTTCCCTCCAAGTTCATCTCCAGCCATGAAACTGGTGAAATTCTGGCCATTTCATYTATCCAGGTCTCCTTTGGAGAATTCCTGACTTATTTGGTGCTTTCAGCAGGGGAAGGGACCACACAAACATAATCCCASTGATTTCCCACCTTGCTCTAAAACACAGCTCCAAATACATCTTTAAATTTCCTCCTTTAGTTCCATGAGTATCACTGAATTTCCACTTTCCTTCTGCTCATTGCTCAGCTCATTCTCAGCTCCTCAGAGCCCTGCTTGGGGTCTGGCTGCTCAGAAATTGCCTCTGGTGGGGTAATGATGGTGCAGATGCCAACAGCTGGCACAGGTTTTAGGTGTGGAGTGGGATGGTTCATAATCAGCCCATGGAAAAACAATCTGCAAAGAAATTCTTACACCTTAAATTGGGCATGAAAAATTCAGTATCTTTTACCTGCTGACATGATCACCAGTAGGTTTTTAATATCTGAGCAATCCAAGTAAGTTTTTTGGAATAAACTCAGACATTTCAGTGACTTAACACTGGAAATTATTAAAGATTGAAGAACAAAAATTAGGTCCTGCCAGATAGCTTTGAAATTAAAGCACGTTTGAAATTGATTTTTTTTTTGTTGTTGTTGTTTAATTTTGCAATATCTTCTACAAATTGAATATACTGGATGGGCAATGAGGCTTGTTAACACAGAGATTTCAATTAAACCACGTTTCAGTAGATAAAAGCTCCAGGAGCTCGGATTCCTCCTGGTTTCCAGCTGGGATGGTCACAGGGTCCAGCAGGACGAGTGTGGYTGTGCCAGGGCAGAGGCACTGAGGGGCTGTTTTCCCAAAAATTGTGTGTCCTAATTGATGTTATTCCCAAACATTTGCTTTGCTGTGGGAAAATGTTATAAAAAGCAGAGGAGCCTTTTTTAGGCTGGTTGATATATGAACCTCCTGCTGAAGCTGCCACATTCAAAACCAACTGGAAATCTCTTTATACCAGTTCAGCCATTTAARGCAAGGGAAAAAATGTCAAATATTTCTGAATGCTCCCTGAGCTTCTAAAAAACAGCATCATATCCAAAAGAACACTGAGAATATGAAGGTTTTCTGTTTGTTGAAGGTTTCTGGTGTAAGAACTTGCAGTATTGTGTTTAAATTGTCCAAAATMTTTATCTGTGAGCATTGGTCTGCTCTGAGTGAGAGCAAGGAGACCCCTCCATTTGGGTCATTTCACACATTCCCTGCATTGYTCATTTGATGACAGATTATTTGTGCAGTGTGATAACTCAATCTGCKGCACTTGGAATGAATATCTCAGGCTGGGCTGGGTACAGAACATTTGTGTTGTTATTATGCAAAAGGAGATTGCCCAGGTGCAGCCAGGGGAAGGAGCTCTGAGCTCTTTGGAGGTTTGGTGTCCCAGATCACCAGTGCAGTCTGGAGTTTGCTGAGGACCTGCTCTGCCCCATGTTTATGGAGGGATGGGACACATCTGGTCCTTCCAGAGGCATTTCCGAGGTGTGSTGCAGGAAGGGTCCCTTGGTCAGAAAAACACAGGGGACACAAAGAAGATGCTCTCAGTTCTCGTTGCAGGAGAGTTTTGGGGGCAGCAGCAGCCACCTGCATTKTTTAAAGGTGCACAGGAGATTTGCAGGAGGCAGGACTGGATTCCAAAGGGAGCAGGAGGAGGACCCTGAAGCACAGCCCCGCTGAGCTCCACATGCTCACTCTGGTATTTCCTCTGATCCACCTTCCCTTTCTTCTCCAAACCAGCCCGATGTCACTGGAATGGCAATTAGGAGTGGAAGTAATTAAGGGATATTGGAGTGTCTGAACAACAGCTAGGATTGAAATAAATGTGTCCCCAGTGCTTTCCTGCAGAAAGCAGCTCCGGTGACTGACAGGACATGCAGTGCCCATGGGGACATTCCTGTCCCTCCTTCATCCAGCTGACCTCAGTCACAACCCCCAGGACAACTGGCTGCCCAAAAAAAGCTGGAGAAAATGTGTGTAATAGAGAACTGAGCTCCCTGTTAGGCACTTGTGTAATTTTTTTTTTTTAAGGCCACAGAGAAAAGAGGAGAAGATGCCAAAATTCAAAGTTTTTATCTGGAAATGGCATTTAATAAAAGGGCCTGATTGGGGCTTGCCCCAGGGAGGGGGACTCCAGGAGCAGAGCTTGCAGTCACCAGGAGCAGGATCAGCACAAATCATGGAATCGAGGTTTCKGTGACCTCAGAGGCTCATCCAGGAGCCCCTTCCTAGAGTGGGGAAGGAGGAAGGATCAGGATCAGCCTGATCTCCTGAGGCTGTGATGAGCAAAACTGATGGGTGCCCATTTTGTGCAAACTCCTCCCTGCCCAGTGCTGGCCACGCTACCAAAGGCTGTGGGAGTGGGAGCAGGGAATTCACACCTGGAGGGAGCTGAGCTGCTGCCCTGGCCACTGCTAACTCCTGTTCCAGTCCTTACCAACAGTGTAACCCAGCTTTGCACTGCAGTTGGCAGGGAGCAAGCTGGGAACTGTTTTTGATGAGAGTGAGTAATTCTGTGGACATCTTCATGAGTCACTGCMGTGCCCTCATCCCCAAGCCCTGGATTAGTCTGACTTTGCAGCACATACTTTYGGTCCCCACTACATCCTACACCCCTCTCCTGCTCTCCACCCCCTTTCCTGGATGTCTCCTAAACTCCCCTCAGGGCTCAGGATTCCTTGAATTTTTACATTAGGAGAAGCCAAGAGGAATTTCCCAGCCCTTCCACACCAGGGGTCTGCAGAGCCTCTCTTCTCTGTCCCAAAATGAATTTTGCCTTTATAATTCTGGTGCAGAGATTTCTGAAAAAAAACCAAAGTGTGACTGCTTGAGACCTGCAGTTGAATCTTGTTTTCTGCCAGCTCTTCATGTTCCTGCTGCACTGAATTTTTACAAGAAATAAATTTTGCAAGTCAGCCCCAGTATCAGGAAAGCAGGAGGGGTCACACCTCACACATGGGGTGTGTGTGGCCAGGGCTTTTGTTTCACTCTGAGCAGGAAAGTTTTGGCACTGAGTCTTTGAGTAACAAGGGAAGAACCTGCAAATGATGGAAGTCTGAAAAAGCCACTTTTCCTTTGTGCCCTGCAGGGAATGGCAAAAGCACACGGCCCTCAAAGCTTCAAAATCCAGCCAAAACCCAAAGTGAGGCCCAGAATGTAAAGGAAATATATGGACCAGCCTTCTATTTTCAGATCACTTGCCTTTGTCTTCTTCATTTCCACATAGGTTTCCTTAGATCTTCCTGTGTTTTTCTGAACTGTGGGAACGTGATTGCCAAGGAAGTGGAGAGGGGAGTTTTCAGCCCTGCTGGGATTGTTCTTGATTTGAGGGTCAAGGAAGCCTGACCCTGTCATTACCTGTTCCATTTTTACAAAGTTGCCACAAATCCAAACCACCTCGGCCAAAAAATTTGCTTCCTTAGAGGCCACAGCTCAGAGATTGCTCACCTGGAATTCTCCTKCACGGATACAGCGGGGTCAGCTCGCAGGAAAAGCACCAGCCACSCTGGGGCTGCTGTGCCCATTGCTCTGCAGCCCTGAGGAAAATGGGATTGCTCCCAGGGATCCTCCACACACACACACAAACAGCTGAGCTCTGAGGTGTTCATCCTGTTTGCTCTCCATCCAGGGCTCATTAACTCAAATCAGGGCTGAATGCACTCGTTGAGGAGCTCAAGCAGTTTCCTGCCAGTCCCCAGGAGCTGCAGTGGGGATGGGAGTGTGGGGCTGCCCAGGACCTGCTCCTCAGGTCCCTCACAGCTCCTGGAATGGGCTCACCTCAGCCTCTGTAGCAGCAGGGATCACCCTGAAAGCTGCTCCTCAGCCTGCCTTTCCCCAGTTTTTGGGCTGGGCAGTGCAAGGGTCGGCGTTTCAGACCTTCAATGTGCACACACCTCCTGCAGTGAGTTCCCCAGGAGCTGTGAAATGGGATTTTCCCCCTCTGCTTCTCCACTCCCTGGTGCAGCTGCCAGGAGCAGCTCCCGCAGGAGCCASCACACACATRCACACRGTAGCACTTGGAAGCCCTTGGTGTGGGCAATCCTGATTCCAGGAGCAGGAAAAGCCTTGGGAGAGCTTRCCCAGAGCTCTGTGGAGCAGGGAGGTGCRTGCTGGAAGGAGGGAAGTAAAGCTCTGGGGAGTTTCTGCTGCAAAACTCAAGGTSTCTCTGCCTTTCCTTGCAGAAAAATAAATCCCCCGGGTGTCCCTGGGTCACTGGGACATCCCCCTGCCCTTGGGRAGGGTACCCACTGCTGCCTCACTCCTCAATCAGTGATGATTTACAGACACAAGGGAAGGGATTTCAGGAGCTYCCATTGCTTTGCTTCCCAGCCCATGAGGAGCATCAGGAGAAATAATAATGGAGAGCACAGGTGTGGGGAGAAATGCTTTCCCCAGCTCTTTCTGAGACAAAATCCCTTTCCCCAGCTCTGTTTCTGAGGCAGGATCTCTTTCCTTAGCTCTCTTTCTGAGGCAGGATCTTTCCCCAGCTGTTTCTGAGGCAAGATCCATTTCCCCAGCTGTTTCTGAGGCAGGATCTCTTTTCCCAGCTGTTTCTGGGGCAGGATCTTTTATCCCAGCTCTTTCTGGGGCAGGATCCCTTTTCCCAGCTCTGTTTCTGAGGCAGGATCTCTTTCCCCAGCTCTTTCTGAGGCAAGATCCATTTTCCCAGCTCTGTTTCTGAAGCAGGATCTCTATTCCCAGCTGTTTCTGAGGCAGGATCCCTTTTCCCAGCTGTTTCTGAGGCAGGATCTTTCCCCAGCTGTTTCTGGGGCAGGATCCCTTTTCCCATCTCTGTTTCTCTTTCCCAGCTCTCTCTGGCTGTGGCTCAGGCAAGGCAGTGGTGTCAGCTCTCTCTGCATGACACAGCAGCTCAGAGCCCGGCTGGCTGGAAGGGGTTTGTTACAATTAAAGGATGATTCAAGTCAATGTAAACAATGATGTCAGCCTGAGGACCTTTACAGCACAATTTAAGCTATTACACGGTGTGAAGCAGAGAGAATCAGGTAACCTTTTGGCCTGCCACATTTTTTTCTCTGCAAATGGATCATGTCTGGGTTATTTTCATGTTTATGCACTCGGGACAAGCTTTGCCTCTCMCTCACGCAGGTTTAAGGCTGTGCTTGGCTGAAGACAATAGCCTGTCTTTGAATTGTCCAYTGTATGGCTGAGAACATTCATTTTCTTCTGGCTGTTTACACATTTTGGGATGGAATGAGGGGGAAAAAGGCAGACTGAAAGCTGCTCCCTCACTGCACCTTTTATAAAAGTAGAGATCTTCCTGATCTTGCTGGAAAGTCTTGATTTGCTTCACTTTGGAAAGCAAAATTACCTGGTGAAGGAAAGCCAGAGTGTGGCTGAGCCTGCAGCCACCCCCAGGTGTGTGAGGCAGCACAAGAACCCTYCCTGCTATTCCTCACATTCATTTTGGCTGCACAGATCCTGTTCTGCTCAGTCCTGGGCACTCCCATGCTTTAAACAACTTCCCTTAGTCTGGGCAGATTTTCTGTTGAGTAAGGACAGAGCAAAAAGGTTTGGCTCAATAGGAATTCCCAGAGAGAGGGGTTAATCCCTAAAATCCCGTGTCAGCATGGAGGGAGCAGAGTGTGGTGGGGAGGGACAGTCCCTGTACCTGGGGCAGTTCCTGTGCCTGGGGCAGTACCTGGGGCAGTTCCTGTGCCCGGGGCAGTTCCTTGTGCCTGGGGCAGTCCCTGTGCCTGGGGCAGTCCCTGTGCCTGGGGCAGTTCCCTGTGCTTGGGGCAGTTCCCTGTGCCTGGGGCAGTTCCCTGTACCTGGGGCAGTTCCCTGTGCCTGGGGCAGTTCCTGTGCCTGGGGCAGTTCCCTATACCCAGGGCAGTTCCCTGTGCCTGGGGCAGTTCCTGTGCCTGGGGCAGTCTCTGTGCCTGGGGCATCCCCTGTGCCTGGGGCAGTGCCTGGGGCAGTCCCTGTGCCTGGGGCAGTTCCCTGTGTTTGGGGCAGTTCCTTGTGCCTGGGGCAGTCTCTGTACCTGGGGCAGTCTCTGCTCTTGGCCCATCTCATTTTCCCCCAGCTCATCCCACCCAGAGGGACTTTTCCAATGGCACCACGGGGCTCTGGGCAGGCAAGGCCAGGTGTCACCACGAAGCCACTGATGGTTCTGTGAGCAGTTTTACGGCTTCATCCCCTGGTCCATCAGCACGGAGACAAACCAAGCCTGCAGAGGGATGGATTTACGGGTTTGGAATGGCTGTGGTGTTGTCATGTTTGGAATGTTCTCTCCTGGCTTTCCCAGCCAGTCCAAGAGACACGAGCTCAGTTCTCTGGGTCACTTTGGGCAGTATCAGCCCTGCTCTGATGAGAGAAGTGCAGGGTGAAGTGAGAGACCCAGCATGGGACAGTTCCTGGGATGGAGGGACTCCCTGGGAAGGGGAATTCAGGAAARCAGGAGGCTGCTGAGCAGGGCTTCTCAAAGGTTCCCCCATGCAGCTCCAAACAGCTCCCATCAGGAATTCAGTCATTGTTTACAAGCCTGATGTCTCTTTATTATTCCTWTGGGATTGTTCAGATCTGTTTTATCTGTTCTGATCTCTTGTATAAATCACTCATTTTGCCTTTTTGATTGTTGTCTGCTTTGTATTTGAACAGCAATACTCAGACCCACTTGGTGAAATGCCATTATTAATTTAATTTGGTAATTCATGGAGTCATGAAGCCTCCTTTTGGTTACTGAGGTTGCTCTCCTGAACTTTGTGCATAACCATGGTGGTTATTTGCTATTGAAAATGAACTTCCAGCCTTATTTCCTAATGTTCTGTGTGGRTGTCAGAGCTGGGGCACAAAATCAGCCAGGGCAGGCTCCCCAAGCAGGCACCACAACATCCCACAAGCACAGGGAAAGGTTTTCCTTCTCCCATCCCAGGAATATGTGCCCAATTTGTTTTACCCTTCTCCAGGACAGRATCTTTGGCTTTCTGGTGGGTTTCTGGCAGAAGGACAAAAGAAGAGGMAAGGAGTTTTGTCTGGGTATAAATCTCACTTTTCATTTGCCAAATCTGTCCAGCACTCAGGAGAAATTCAGGGCAGTAGAGATGAAAATTCTGTGCTCAACGTGAGATTAGTGGAAAAGCTAAAGCTGAGCTGGTTTTGATTTCCATGGAGGATTGYTGGCACAGCTGCTGTTCAAGGCCATTTGCCCTTCCACTGTACAACATCTTTGTCCTTTAAAATTAATGTAGGCTTTGAAATACTACCTGGATCTGTGCTCTRGCACTGAGCAGGGCAACTTTGAGCTTCTCCCTCYCTGCCCACCTGTGCCAAGTGTAATYTTTAATCCAGRGTCCAGCACTGCACACTCWGTGTGAGGGAAACACCAAAGCCTTTGTGCAGTGACTCTGGGATTGCTGTTACAGGCTCTGGACATTTCTGAYTGAGTGTCTTTCATTTTGCATCCTTGGAATAGCAATGAGAGATAATATTGATATCTCATTGATGCTGTCACTGGTGTGGTTCAGGATAAACACTTCACCTGAATCAATCACCAAGCTAAAGCCTTGCAGAACCTTTATTTTGGAGGGGGGCTGCTGATTCTTTAATTCCAGGCTGACCAATACATCTGGTGTCACCAGAAGTCTCCTTCAATTCAGAGCTAAGCTAACCAGACTTAGAGAGAGGAGAGCAGCCCAATTTAGGAATCTTTCCTGTTCTAAATTCTTTTGCTTATCTCAGTTGTGGCCTTGCCATCTGCTGGTGGAGTGACACTTGGGCGTGGTGGGATGCAAGGACAGTATCTCAAACTCTGATCTTCTGCAGTGGAGATGATAAAGGAATTGTCAGGATGAAGGAACTGAGAGGAATTCTCAGCATCCACAGGGCAAAGGTCTCCCTCGTGCTCCCCAGTTCATTGGTTGATGTGCTATAGGGTGCATTGTACTGCCAGCCTTTGAAAGGCTGCCTTGTTGTTTTGGTTCCATATTGTTCTGAGTTAAATGGTAGGAAAAGAGAAACTGCTGCCACCACAACATTCCCCTATAGGTCTATTCATTATTGGACCCCAGAGGAAATGGAGAGTTCCCCTGGACAATGGGCAGAYAGACAAATGAGCATACATTAACTGGCTGGGCTTGTACAGCTCATTTGTGCTGCATTTCCTCTGCACTCTCAGGAGCACAAATTCAGGCATCAGTTGGTTTGATGTCTTCCTCTGCCTTGTTAGAGATTCTGGGTGACAGGCAGCCCCTCTGAAGCACAGAATCAGAGAATCACAGAACCACAGAGTCACAGAATCACAGAACTGCAGAATCACAGAACTGCAGAATCACAGAACTGCAGAATCACAGAATTACAGAATCACAGAACTGCTGAACCAAAAAATCACAGTCACAGAATTACAGAACTGCAGAATCAAAGAATCACAGAGTCACAGAACTGCAGAATCACAGAGTCACAGAACCACAGAACTGCAGAATCAAAGAATCACAGTCACAGAATTACAGAATTACAGAATCACAGAATTGCAGAATCACAGAACTGCAGAACCAAAGAATCACAGTCACAGAATTACAGAATTACAGAATTACAGAATCACAGAATTTCAGAACCACAGAGCCACAATCACAGTGTCACAGAATTACAGAATCAAGCACAGAATATCCTCAGTTGGAAGGGACCCACGAGGATCATCCAGTCCAGCTCCTGTCCCTGCACAGGACACCCCAACAACCCCACCCTGTGCCTGAGAGCTTTGTCCAAACACTTCTTGAAGAGAGGGGCAGAGGC
>CADDXX010000183.1:290688-405022 GCA_902810485.1 Alauda arvensis
CCCTGCCCTCAGGATCGTGTCCAGCAGCACCTCTCACCCATCCCTCATAAGATAAGATAAGTACAGCCTTTAGCCAGGCAGAATTTGGCATGAAGGCATGGACAGAAACCTTGGAGCTGAGGGTACAAAAACTGCAGTGCCCAAAGGGTCGTTCTGATCACTTAAAAAAAAATCACCTTGCAGAGCAGCCCTGGAGAGAGGCTTATCWCTTTAACTTCCCTGATTAGCCCAGRACACCAATTTTAGGCACTGTAAAAACAGTGGAGGTCAAATTTACTATGGAGGGCAAAGACCAGTGACTCAATTTTCCTTATACTTTATGGTCACTTTTCACCTTGAAGAACAAAAGGTCCCGGAGTCAGAGAACGTTTGTTCTYGAGTCTTGCCAAAACCTTTTCTTTTTTAATAAACCGTCATTAAAATCTGGGCCCTTTGCCTTGACAAAAGAAAAGAATATATTTGTGTACACTTAAGTGACAGGAAAGAGCCTGTGAGGCAGGCCTGCTCACAGATAAAGGAATTCCGGACATTATTCCTTGTGCTCCAAGGGGTTGTGACATGGGATTTCCTCTCCAAGTGGTAAATAGCCCCGCAGTTGTACAGCAGGGTGGGGCCACCCCTGCTTTCTTTAAAACCAGGAGAGATGAAAGCACTTGAGGAGAAGAAAGAGGGGCTGGGTGCCTGTGCACAATGAATCCCTGGGAATGACACTGGAATTAGGGGAGCCCACCTGCTCCAGGCTTTGCCCCCCAGAATTCCCAGGGGTTTGAGGTGCTGCCAGCTGGGCTCTGCTTTGGGAAGAACAGCTCAGGCACAGCAAAACAGATTTAACTCCAAGGGGCAGCCCCAAAGCTCAGCACCCTGCGTGTTCCCCCTGGATCTGTGGGAGACGGGTGGAATTTGTGGGAAATGGGTTTGTTTGGGATGACTCTGGGTCATTCCTGCCTGCTCTGAAAGCCAGGCAGCTCCCACTGCTCACTGTGGGACCCTGACTGCCCATCCTGGGCTGCAATGGGACCAGASAGGGCAGTGAGGGTGGGATCCCAGAGCTGGGAGCTCCCTGAGGAGCCTCACTGGGTTTTGGAACATGGAGGAGGCAGATGAGGACCCCTGGAACTGAAGGCACCTTTCTGTCTTGTGCTGAATCATGCCCAGCAGTGGGGTGAGCATTTCTGTRAGAAAACAGAAGAGCTGAAGCTGCAAATTTTATCCTGTTCTCATTTTAAATTGCAAAACGTTCAGTTTTGGGTTAATCCTTTGCATGGAGGGCTCACAAAGTGCCCTGAGTTGGGTGAAGACAGAGGAACATRACTCCCTTGATGAGGGAGACAAGAAGATTGAGCTGATTTTATATTTGGATTTCCTTTCCTCCCTATTCCTGTGGCTGTCCTGGAGGGTCAGCAGAGCCTGTAGATCCCAAACCTCCCAGCCAGGCTTAATGAGAAAGGGAAAGATTTGCACTTAGAGCTCTCCAAATCCTCAGGATTCAGATTTTCAACAATAAACGCTCATTTAGGGAATCAGCAGTGGGACAGATAAATTAGCGTTTTGCAGGAGTTTGCAAATGGTTCCTACAYGAGCTTTTCATTGCCTCCTGCTTGAATGTAGATACCTGAATTATTTYCCCTCTCAACTACAATGGGGCATTGTCAGTATAGGGAGGCACTGGGTCAAACTGGAAAATCCCATTGGAAAATGGGAATGTTGATGAGGTTGAACTGCTGCTTCCAGCTCAGGATCCAGTTTGGATGTGCTGTGAAGGATCTGGTTCCAGTGGCAAAAAAACCACCAGGRAAGGGCTGGAGAGGCTGAAATTGTGGCTGTGTTCAGCCCCCACTGCATCTCACTGGCTCCAGAGATTGTGTCAAGGGGCTTGAAGTCCCTACAGAACACCAGGAGGACTCTAATCGAGTTCAGAACTGGAGAATTCCAAGGGAAAAATGACAAACTTTCCTTCTTTCTCTGTGCCTCCTCACCAAGCACCCACATTTTTCTGGCARCTGGGGAAAAGAGAAAGTTGTGCTGTTGTCTGCAGGAATAAAACTGCACRGCTAAAATTCCTCTATGGCTGCTCTGAGGAACAACAAAGACAASGAGAGATGAATCATGCAGGGAATTACTCATTTCCAAAGAGTAAACAGGTCATGCTCAGCATTGTTAACTCAGGGTTGTCACTGCTGTGGGTGTTTGGGGAGAGCAGGGGGAAATCTGTCCTTGCTCAGGAGCAAAATGATGGGAATCAGTCTGGAAMTGCACCCAGACATTGGCACTTCTGCCACGGGGGTGTGGGGCAGCCACACACACATAATTCCTGCTTTTCTGGTATCCTGGTACAATCCATTAAATCTCATCAGATAAACKGAATTTTYATGGCCAAAAGCCAARCAAACAACACTGAAAAATGAACAAACAGAACGCTTTTTGGAAAGATTAATGAAAAGCTGAATAGGTCYAATACTCAGGTTAGGGGCTCACAGCTTTGAAATAGCTCAAATTGATTAAGGATACAAATGATCTGCTGTCCTTCCTCCYGTGGTGATGTGAGCACGGGAGAGTTTCTGTTTGATCACAGGGGAAATTGTTCTTTAACTTCAGTGCCAATATGGGGGAAACAGCTCTGAATGTCAGTGCCACCACAGAGCCAACTGTCCCTTAATTCCAGTGCCACTGCAGGGGAGACATCCCTTAATTCCAGTGCCATTGTGGGGGAAAATGTCCCTTAATTCCAGTGCCATTGCAGGGGAAACATCCCTTAATTCCAGTGCCATTGCAGGGGATCTCTCCCTTAATTCCAGTGCCACTGTGGGGAAAAATGTCCCTTAATTTCAGAGCCATTGGAGGAGATCTCTCCCCTAATTCCAGTGCCATTGCAGGGGAAATATCCCTTATTTCAGTGCCATTGCAGGGGATCTCTCCCTTAGTTCCAGTGCCATTGCAGGGGATCTCTCTGCTAATTCCAGTGCCATTGTGGGGRAAAATGTCCCTTAATTTCAGAGCCATTGCCCCATGTCAGGCCTCAGAGGACTCTTCCCACTGCACAGATGTTCACATCAGCACAGCAGCTCCTGTGAACAAGCTTTGGAGGATTGGGGCTTGATCCACAGCTCTTTTCACTCTCCAGCAGCATTTTTCTCCTCCCAGAGCAGCTTCCATGCTTTGACCTTGCTCTGGAGCCCAAAAGAAATGCCTCCCAGTTTTCCTGAAGGCTCCCTGTGTTCCATGGCTCCTGTTTGAACCACTGCTATGCAGTTAATGCCACTCAGTCCTTTCTACCCCCAGAACTCCCAGCCAAAGGGTTTTACAATTTGGCAGCTGAGGTCTCAGCCTGAAAATTCATCCCTGTGTTTTCACTCTCCCCCAAGAGCCTGTTTTCAATTGAGATAAACATTTTGATAGCTTAGGAGTGCAACAAAATGCTGAGCCTCCCTTTCCAGCTGGARCCCAGGAGTGTTCCTGTGGCTCCAAGTGTTTGTTGCTTGTTGTTGGCTGCACCAGGGACTGGCCTTGGCTTGGCTGTGCAGCTCCAGGCACCTCTGTAACCTCCTGGCACATCCAGGGAAAACTCAAACCCATTTTTATGTGCTTTTCTAGTAATTCTGTCTGCCTGCAGTGGGTGTTCTTCCCCCTCCTGCCCTGCCACCCCTCACAGACGCCCCTGTGCTCAGCAAAGGGCACCAGGAACCTGCTGCTTCCCTTCAGCACGGGCAGAAACCCCTCAGAGCCACAGTTCCCCTCTGCCAGCCACAATTCCTGTGCAGCACCAAAAGTTTTAGTGATGAATCAAGACAAGGGGGAGCAGAACTCTGAAAGAGGAACCCCAGCAAATGCTGGCTCTACCTTGATAAGCTGTTTGTTTGTTCTGCAGGGTCTCAGATCTGGATTTCATTGCTGGGATTAGTTCTCTGAATTCTTAGTGCAGCAAATCAAGGCTGTGTGTGTGGAATCGGGATGGAAGGAACCTTTTTAATTTAATTGCCTGCATGGATTTGCATTACTCTTTCATCTCCCACCTTGGTGCTTTTCTCCTCCTGAATTCAAATGGTGACATTTTTCTTTCTTGGTGACATTTTTCTTTCTTGGTGAYATCCACTTTTCCTTTTGCTTTCATTTGGTGCTCACTGAACTTTCATCATTCTCTTTTTACTTACTCATTTTCATATAGTTCTGTATTCCTTACCAGGGCTTTGCATCCTCTGCAAGAGACTGKCAGGAAAGAGCTTCAAACCCTCCTCATTTAATTACTTTTAGAGTCATACTTGTTGATTTTTTTAACTACCCATCACCCAAATTAATTTTACTGTTCAAAGGGCAACTGCAYATTTTGTCTGTCTATAGGGAACTTTTGGGATTAAGAGGTGAGATTTTTAGGAAAAGCAAACAGAGGCGTGGCTGTTTCTGCTCTGAGATCAATATTAAAAACAGAACCGGTTTGGGGTTTTATAAGAAAAAAAAAACAACCAGGTTTTTAATTAGAAAATTACACTGTGGCAAAATCCTGCATGGCAAGGGGCAGGATTAGAAGCAGTTTTCCAGGAAAGGTTCTGCAGSCAGGATGGTGTTTCCAGTCTCATCCCAACCATGCCATGACCTTGCTGCTGGGATGGAAGTGTRGGATGCTGGAGACACCACGTTCCCTGGTGGAATCAAGGCTCTGGATCTGTCTCCCACTACCAGGGCCTGCCCTAAATATCCGGCTATTTTTAGACGAGTCTTTTTCTGTTGCTGCTTTCCATAATAAGAAAAACCTTTGAAGGATTTGTGTTTTTATCCCTGTGCACAAGAGGAATTAAAATAAATAAATAGGCCTTAAATATTTAGACATGAAGGGAGAAGAATTTCCTGCCCAGCTTTGGCCGAGCGGCGTAGGTGGCTTTAATGTGACCCGGGGCTGCTCCCGCTACCTGGCAATGTTTGCTTTCCTTGGAAGCAGCTGCACTAAAGCACCTTTAAAATCAGGATCCCACRAAGCAAATCTGCTGTTTCCAGGTCACTGTGCAACCCCCTCCCCTGTGCCACRGTTTTTCCAGATGAGGAACTGATGYGCTGCAGCTCAGCCGAGCTGTCAGAGAGGGAATGGCTCCAGGCATGGCAGAGGAGTCCTGGAAGGGTCTGGGCACCCCCAGATCCACTGAAAACACAGCCTGGCTCTGGGCATCACACCTGCATTGTCACCCACCTGCTGCCCCTTSSCWGGGCTGCTCCCAGACACCACAAGCTGCTTTAGCTCCAAGGCTTKGCGGGCCAAGTGAGCTCATCTGGGAACCTGCAGGGGACAGGAGAAGGGGTTTTTGTCTGCAGGCAGCCATGCTATGCAGACTTGATAAATATGTGCAGKGCTAATTCGAAGCAGATTCCTGCCCTGCCACGAGCAGAATTCCACCAAAGCCTGCCATCAAAAACATGATGTCACAGCTGTGGAGAAGCCTCACAAACAGGGGAGAAGCTGGGGTCACGTCAGGGTAAGAGKGTGGTGGAGGCTGGGGAAGTGATTGAAGCCCTGCTCCACGGCCTGATGGAGTTTGTCATTAAGGAGGATTTCACCAAATGATTTGCAGCCAATTCCCTGGGCCCGATTGGTACTTTCCAGCTTAATGCAAACCAGTGAGGAAACCAGACCTAGTTAGGCCAGGCTGCCCAGGGTAACAAAACCTCGCCCGGGGCTGYGGAAATGTAACTGAAACTGGGCTTGGGTTTGAGGAGATGGTTGGGTTCCCTCTCCCCATCTCAGCAAACAGCTTTTATCTTGTCTCCCAAAATAGCAACCTGCTATCCTTCAAAACAAGCAGRAAAAAAGGGAAAGCCTCCTGAGACAGGCACACAGAGCCGACAGAAGTGGAGCACGGAGCTGATCGAAAACAGATTCCAGCGTCAGGTCCAAAGTCAGCTCCAGCCTGTTGCTCCTTAATGGGCAGAGCTCAGAAACTGAGAAAACAAAGCAATTACCCACCGAGCAGATTTTACTGACTCTGAGCATTCACATGTTCCTGACACGTCCAAGCCCTGTATTTGTTCAAATCCATCTCTGTTTAGTGTGGCACATCCATTGACTTGACCTCAGGAGGCTCTGGCTCATTTGCTTCTGGATTTATAGCTCAAGGAAAAATGGTCCAACAMTGCTAACAGGGGTGGGCTTTTGTTCTGTTTCACCCTGCCCATGCACCTTCCCCTCTCTGATTTCAGCCCCATCCCTCCCGTGGCCTTCCCTTGGCCTGCTCCTTCTGCAGGTCAGTGATTCATCACACAGGAGGACACAGATGTTCTKTACAAAGGAGCCTTTCCTTGCAGGCTCGGGTTTTTTTTCTTAGAAAAGTGGGCTGGGGATGAGCAAAAAGATGGAGAGGAGGAATRAAGGTCTGAGGCAGGGACTGCCCAGATTTCACCAGGGTTTGTGTGGTGCTGCCTGTGGGACACACCAGCATGTCCAGAGATCACTGCTGGACTCACACCAGCAAGGCTCCAAGCAGGAAACCTCGGGGAATGTGGCCTGAGGAAAGCTGGGGTCTCTCTGAGCAGCTTTCCCATAATTATTTGGTGTTCCCTGGGCACTGATCTTCCTTGATGGCCAGTCAGATTTAGCCCTGGAGCACAGTCAGAGGTTGCTTTGCAATCCACCCTCTCGTCATTCAGCAGARCCTCACCCAGATTCCTCTGTCAGCTCTTGCCTTTCTGGGACAACATCCCCAGTCCTCTCTGAGGTCTGGTCTGGGGACACTGCAGAGTCCAAAGCTGAGATATCCACGCTGCCTTTGAGGGAGCACCAAAGAAGTTTGGGAAGGGAAGGSTCCTGTGCCTCAAGGCACCTGCTTGGCCACTCAGCAGGACATCAGAGAATTCCCAGCTGTGGCAGCTGCAGCTCTCAGGGACTGTTCCATGTGGAGCACCAGCAATTGTTTTCTGAAGGACAKCTCCCAGCACTTTAATTCTAACTATTCCTAAAGATAGGGCTGGCATCCCTGCTTCCTTTGGGAGGTGAATTACACAGGCTGATGGAACAACCTAGGGAAGGTTTTTTTCTCCCAGACTCTTGCCAACAGAAAGAGCAGATGAATGATTGCCCTTGGTATCAGGCCTGCCATGATYCCAGCCTCTCCTGATAACCACTCCCATTTCCAACAGTTCTATTATTGTAGCACTTAAAGATGATCCATTCCTGATAAATCCCATCTGCTGGGCTTAAAATTTATTTTTCCAGCTCTCCTAAAGCTCTTTCTGTGCAGGGTTTGAGGATAAGGTACAGTCAGTTACAGTCCAACACTCCCATGTGCAATTGGATGATGGAAGAAGAAGGAAATTTGGGAATCACGGATTTAGTCTGCAGATGGTAGAGGAGGAACATGGGTGAGCTTCCTCCTGAGCTGATACATCCAGGCAGAGGCTGAGTGCTGGCAAAAAAGACCAAATAATGCTTTCAAAGAAACACACATTTTGCTAAACAACAGTGTCAGGGAATTTGTAACTTCTCTCTCTTCTTGTCTGGCCATTTTAATGTCTCTCCAGGGGATCCATGTTACAGTTTTCCAAAGCCTTGGTCTTAGGATGAATTAKCATCATATTTTATTATCAAAGGAGAAGCTGACACACARGACAGTGATTTACTAGACTGGGYATTTGGAAATACTGTTCCACTTGCTGCTATTGCTCATGTTACATGCAAAATTGCTCTGCAAATGAATGTCCTAAGAACTGGAATAGCCAGGCCAGGTCAAGTTCAAAGTTGGCACCCCTCAACTCCAACTTCATTTGGAGTTCTGCAGGGCAGTGCTTTGATTTGAGTGCTGTGCCCAGTGAAACTTCATTTACTGAGAAAAGTTCATTTGCATCTGTTTGCTGTGGATTTACAAGGGGTGTTACTTGTCAAGCCCCAAAGCTGTGGCTTCTGAACCGAGTCTGGCTGCCCTGAGTTACTGCTGGAAGTYGTTTCCTGATTCAAGATGTCAGGGACTAGGTCAGCTCTCCACAACCAGCACAGCCATTCCACACGTGTGAAACCAAGCATTGCACTGAACTCTGGCAGAAATTTCAGTTCCTGACTGACAGCAGCTTGCATGGACACCTCAGGGAAAGCCCTCCTCAAAATGTCCTGGTGCCAGTTTCAATCCTGACCTCTGCTGGCAGCGGGGCTCAGCCAGGAGCTGATCCCTGCCTGGGTCCTTGCATTGCCCCTAAACTCTGAAATCAGGCACTTTATGATCTACAGAGAGATAAAACCTGCCTCAGATGTCTCTGTGTGCTGCCTGAGCCACCTGCAGCTCCAYCACTCCTGGTGCACCTTGTCCCTTCTTTGGGAAGTGCCACCACAGTCSAGGAGCCACCACAGACACTTCCAGTACCTGGGCACTATTAATGGGATTAATCAGAAAAAAAATAATATTAACTAATCATAGCAACATAGAAAAGGAAAGAGTTGTTTTTTCTTAAATCGGATTTCTTGTCACTTCAAAAGGAAATTATGAAGAGGGTGTAAAAGTGTATTGAAAACCTGGTGAAAACGTCTGTACTACTGCTCTAACTTTAAAGAAGTCCATTCTCCTCATCCAAACATCCACCCTGGAGTGTGGGCACCTTACCAAAGTGTAGGCAAGCCCTTTATTCCAGGTTAAAAAGTCCAGTGTAAAGAGTAAAACTGGGCAGGAACGGGAGGGAAATGGCTGGTGAATCAATAGAGATTTACTGCTTGTTTTTGCATGGGAGGACCTGGCTCATCTCAGGATGGATTTCAAGAGTGACTGATCCTCTCTGTGCACATGAGTAGGTTGGGGAATAGTTCTTGGAACTGAGTCAGCCCAACARTTGCTTTCATTATTTGCAGCTGTACAAAACAAATAAGTTTGAGAGAAATTTTGAGAGGTGCCAAATGCAATGCCATTGATGTGTGAGTGAGCACAGTGGTTGGTGCTGCACACATGAAGCCCATGAATTACTGCTGTTGACTCCTCAGCCTCACCTGTCACCTTGGATAAATGAGCAGATCTGATGATACYCCTCAAAATAATAAGGTAATTAAATTTAAAGGGTTTTAAAGCATTCCTTCCTTAGCATCCACAGCTTTGTAAGTAACTACGCACCACATACAAATTACCTGCAGAGAGGGATTCTGATTAGATTAAAGGCAGCTCAGTGCAGGGTTTGGACAAGCTGGAACCACAGCTTTGGTTTGGTGTGTGTAGCTGTGAGGAACAGCTGGGCTGACAAGCCAAAAMAATCTCCAGCTCCATCCATGCTCACATAAACCAGGAGTTCACCTGGGGGGACAATCCTGAGTTGGCACAGGGACACAGGGAAGCCTGGAAAGAGCCCAGAGGAGGCAGGGATAGATCACAGAATATCCTGAGATGGGAGGGACCCASAAGGATGATCCAGTCCAAGGCTGGTCCTGCACAGCCACCCCAACAATCCCACTCTGACTGACCAAACTCTCCTGGAGCTGTGGCAGCCTCGGGGCAGTGCCCATTCCCTGGGGAGCCTGGGCAGTGCCCAGCACCCTCTGCATGAGGAACCTTTCCCTGATACCCACCCTAACCCTGCCGTAGCACAGCTCCAGCATTCCCTGGGTGCTGTCCCTGTCACAGGAGCAGAAGTTGGTGCTGTCCCTGCACTCCCTCTCCTGAGCAAGCCTCCCACCTTCCTGTTTTCCTACCCAGTGCTCTGGAGAGAGGGAAGAAATCCTGGCTGGGTTCACTTCCAGAGAAATGCTGGATGAGCTCTGGAGTGCAGGAAGTGCTCCCTGAGTCCCCTGGGAGGGGGTGAAGGGCTGGGRTGGGCAGGGGGAGCACAGGGTCACCCAAAGCCACCACAGAGCTGTGTGTGGCTGTGGCCAAGGCTGGTCCCCAGGATGGGTCACCCTGCAGCCCCCTGGGTGCCCTCACTCCTCCTGACTCGCAGCTTTGCCTGAGGAATGTGCCCTGTSCTGGGGATGGCCAGTGAGGAGGAAGGAAAGCTATGTCTGGAGTGCTGATGAAGTAATCCTGTCTGGGAATCATTGGAAGCACTCGGATCTGCAGTCCTCCAGCTTTTCTCAGGAGACCACGCTGGGGGCAGAGGCAAAGACAGCTTCATACCTCACATTTTTGGATTTTTCCCCCCCCTGGAGTCTTTAGGGTTCCTTTTATGTGCATCTTGTTCCCACTGGGTCTGCATATTTCCTAATCATGGAAATGTGCCAGGCCTTCTCTTTCCCAGAGGAATTGCCATAATTTGGATCAAGAWATAACAACATTCCCAGCCTTTTTTTTTCCATCAACATGAGATTACCACATTTCCTAAATACTTCAAATTGTGCTGGAGTGCCTGGCAGATGACTGCAGATATTGCCACCTCCTTTCCCAGATCTCATGTTTATTTTTCCATGTAGATCCGAGTTCCTGGCTTATCAGCCAGTCCCAAAGCAAGGCCAGGTCCCCTCAGTCCCCAGCTCAGCAGGCTGGTGACATCCCTGGCACTCCTTGGCACTCTCTGCGGTGGCAGAGGGAAAACAAAGGCCCTGATTAATGAGCTGCTGCTGCCCAAGACCAAACAATTTTGACCTGGAGCTGCTTTCTGTGACCCCTTCCCATAAATCTGCAGCTGCTGCAGAGATGCAGATCCCAGGCAGCCAGGAAAGGCCATGGCACTGCMGTTCCAGGGGCTGCCTTGGAGCAGGTGCAGGTGAGCCCCAGAGGTGATGTTTGSATTGCAGAGAAGCCAGGGACAGGGCACAGGGGCTGTGTGTCAGCACCCAGAGCAATCAGGGGGCCTTGCTGAAGGGTTCTGCTGATTTCAGGAGGAAACCAGGGTGACCCTGTGCCACCTCAGCAGGAAGTGCTGATGCATCTGTGGCTGGGGAAAAGCCTTGTAGGGACAAATCCCCAAAGCTGGGCCAAAGCCTTATCTTATCTGCAGACACTTTCTCCTCTTGGCAGTTGTTTTTACTGYGCTGTTGTTGACATCTCCCCGCTCCAGACTAATGATTTCATTTTGCGTTGTTGTCACTTTGGATCATTTACACCCCAACTGCTGCCTTGGCTGAGCCACACACAGCTTCAGAGAGGAGCTGGTGGGAACTGCTCCCCTCTCATGACTCAGCTGAGCAAATCCTGCCTTCCCTGGCTGGGAAAAGCAATGGAAACAGGAWTCCTGTTGCTTTGCCAGAGGTGCTCTTGGGTTAATATTTGCATTTGGATATCCTGAAGGAATCTCTGCCATCTCTCCTGATGAGTTTGTGATGGCTAATTTAATTTTGGACAAACTTCTTCGGCTCCTGTAGGAAGGGAAGCTCTGGCTCTGACTGGAGGTTCTCAGCTCTTTGCCCACCCACAGCAGAGCCACCCTGGGGGATTCCTGGTTATTCTGAGCTGGAGAACCACAGGAAGAGAGGCTTCTAGTAACCATTCCCCTCAAACAAACAGAGGAAATAGAAAATCTTTAAAAGCTGATGAAACATCTTCCTCAAAAATTCAGCTGGAATAGCAGACAAGGGAGGGAGTCCTGGCCAGAGGTGGTGAGAGACTGAGCCCCTTCTCACCTCCTCCTCTAGGAAAAGTGCTTCAGCACAGTGGGCATGCACATGAAAAGCTGGAGGGTTTAAATCCTCACAGACAAATTGCTGTCCTCAGCAGACACAGGGAGAATTGAGAGAGCAAATAACCTGTCCAAAAGCTGCTCCCTGAGCACAGGAAATGGSAGAGAGGCACTCAAACCACATTCGGTCTAGAGGGGAAGTTTTCCCCCAGCARTTCTGACCCACACATTCCCCACCTGCAGCCCCTCATGGAAGCCTTTGCCCTTTGCACTGACTCAGTTCCCAGCAGTGCCTGGATGCAGAACTCAGCAGCAGCAGCAAAGACAAAAATGGAGTGTTTGTCTCTGACTTACAGCCAAGACCTTCCCCACAAGAGCCCCCCTTCCCCTCTGCTGGGAAAGYCAATGGTAGCAGTGACATTTCATTTAGAAGATCTTGCATTGCATTTCATTAATGTCCAGGAGAATCAGAAATCCTGTGTCCAAATTCACRATGAAAAGTGGGGTGGAGATGGGTCTCTTTAGGTACTTGCTGCTGTCRTTTTAAACCTTTAAAAAGAATAGAAAATCACTTGAGTGTAACAAGTGAAAGCTGATTCCAGGAGCTGAAGACTTAATAAAACCACCAAATATTGCAAAGCTTGTGATCCAATAATGCTGGCAGTGCTGTGGTGCCTTCTCTTTCCATGGGGGTAACCTTGAAATAAATCCTTGGATGATTACAGGCCATTGGTTTAAACACACGTGGCTTTTCAGTGRATCCCTGAGCTCTCCAATTCCAGCAAAAATAGATTTCCTTGGTGGAGAGAAGCATGAAAATACTCTTTGAAAGGGGCACCTGCTCGTTCTGAGGTGTGCTGAGTGCTGAGGTGCCCTGGCAGCTGGGAGGGGACAGCAYTGTCACTCACTGGGTGCCATTTCTGCAGGGACAGGGGTGTTTGGAGCTCTGCCTTGCCCAGGATTTCCTGGGAGGAGGGGAGGGGACAGCTGTGCCCCTGCACACCCAGTCCCTGGTGCTCACCTCTCACTGGTGACCAGGGCAGGCTGTGGTGTCTGGACAGCCCCTGGTGATTCCAGAGGGTTCCTGGAGCTTTTGGTCCAGGCTGTGCCAGGCGAGCACAGCTCACAGGAGCATCCTCAGCAATGGCAAAGGAGATGTGAAATGCTGTGTATGTGTCACCCTCCTTCCCTGACTGAAATCAGCTCCARACTCTGGCTTCCAGTCCCTCCCCAGGGGTCCAGCTCTGTGCACAGCAGTGACTTCACTCACACCAGCAGCCCCTGGAGCTCACCCCTGTGCCCAAAGCCATTTGTGTGCCCCAGCCCCGGTGCAATCTGTGCCCTGACCTGCACAGCACCCTCTGCTCTGCCCAGCAATTACCTCCTGTCACCTGAGGCTGTTCCCCAGCTCTCCCTGTGGCCAGCAGGGATCCCTGGATCCTAAATCAGGGATCACATTGCCTGAGCTGTCCCTGACCACAGCAGGGATCCCCGGATCCTAAATCAGGGGTCACATTGCCTGAGCTGTCCCTGAGCCCCAGCAGGCACTGCCAGGCTCCCAACCACCTGCCAGGGCTCTGCCAGGGAGAGCTGCAGTGCCCAGGGGATGCCTGGAGGGAGGCTGCTGCAATAAGGAGCAGAGATTAAAATACTTTTTATCCCCGCTCGGTGCTGGGCCCAGCGTGGAGCACGGGGCTGTGCGTGGGAGGGATCTCCTGTGCCAAGGGAGATGGAGCTGGAAAGCATCTGACAGGGAGGTGAGGGAGGTCACCCATTACCCTCTGCCTGGGGAGCCTCCCGTGTTTAATGCTGGCCGTGCTGCAGRATCAGATGATCCCAGGAAAAGCAGCTCTCGGTGTGTTTTCCTCCCCTGGATAATGTATGGCTCAGCCTCTCACGTTTGGCTGCCGAGCATTTGTGGCTGTGCTGTGTCTGCGGTTTTCACTGGGAGCAGAAGGGTAAAGCCTGAACTGGAGGTAGGAATGAACTCCCAGAGGCAGGAGTGGTGCAGTGAGGCTCTGGGCAGAGGCTCTGTCCTCACCTGGGGCTCTTTCCAGGGGTATCTCTRTGCTGGAGGTGCTGCTCTTGCCTTGCTGGAGCCACTTGTGCTGGCAGGGCAGGGACGGGAGGAACCTGAGCAGAGCTTCCCTTCCCTCCCCTGCAGGAGCCTGTCCCTGCCCTGCCTCACAGGGGGGATGTGTGCTGAGCTCTCTGTGGCTGTGCAGGAGGCAATGAGCTCTCTGCCACACCTGCAGGACTGGCACTCCAGCATCTCATCCCAAACCATGCYGGGGATCTGGGGAAGGATGCTGCASCRGGRGCACGCCAGGAGCAGGCTCAGCTCCAGCTCTGGCACCCAGGACTTTTTGTGTGGCTCTCACAAGGAGCTGTGCCATGGTCATGACACACAAATGACTGCTTGCTTTTAATTTTATATCCCTTGCAGCCCTAGAGAAGGACCAACATTATTTTACAGGGAGGAGAGGAGAATGTTCTCTTAGGCCTGGGCACTGGAATTTAAGCAGTGGAATCAGGACCCAGCCCAGCAGGTCTCCCACCCCACCCTGGGCAGACTGTGGGCCCTGGGTTCAGGGACAAAGCTTGGGGAGCAGGGCTGTGGAAGAGGGGAGCACTGCCAGGAATGTGCCTGGTTCTCCCTTGTAGCATCATAGCACCTTCACAAAGGCATGAATCTCCTCAAACACAGACAACAAACGTGAAAGTGCAGCAGATCCTTTCTCCTCATCCAACACACCCCGGGGCTGTCCCCAGCTTTGCCTCCAAGAAGTCAAGTTTAGCTCTAAAGGCTGCAGGGGAGGTTTGGGATGTTGTGAGGTCTCACTCTGCCAGTTTGGCATTAGGTGTCCTGCCCCAGCACAGCCTGACCTTGCCCCCGTGGCTCTCTCTGTTTTGCCCTCCAAATGTTCTTTTCCAGCCCCTCAGCTGTGGTGTGGCAGGGGGGGCACAGGCTGTGTTTGTATAAACCCTCTGTCACCTGCCAGCAGAGACCAGCTGTGTGTGGCACAGGAATTCTCTTCCTGCCCTCTGAGGGGTAGAAAAGCACTGAAATTCCACTTTGCTTATTCTGTTCTTCAGTTCCCCGAGCCAAAACAAACTTTGGGCAAGAAGTAACTCAGAAGCAAAACCAGAATAATTGAAAAATACTTTTCTTTCTTTCTTTCAGCAAGAACGGTGTCAGATGTTGTAAAAGCCTGGAGTCAGAACAGAGCTCAGGCTCTCACCTCTGACAGTGCCACACTTGCTCAGCAGAGCTGCAAGCCWGAGTCAAAAGCCCAGCTCAAGGCACCAGCTGAGCCCCTCCTAAGCCCTAAGAACAACTGAAAGAACAGGGGCAGAGAAATATTCTTGTTTCAAAGCCCAGGATTTTCAGAGTCCTGCGTGAAGTCACAGCATCAACAGAGCAGATGCTGGGAGGAGCAGTGTCCTGGCAGAGCTACAGGSACCCAAACCCCCCTCAGCTGGCAAATTAATGACATTTGACAGACAAATCTGAAGCTGCTGGCCATATCCTGGAGCATTTCTGCAGAGCTCAGCACAGTCAGTCTGAGGGGGCTGTGAAATTCCTCAGCACCACGAGAGAACCTGTGCCAAGGCTCAGCCCATTCCTGGTGGGAGCTGGCTCTGTCTGGGAACCAAGGGGACTTGGAGCCAAGAGCAAGGCAGGGTTTGCCTGGCAGTGTCTCCTGCTGCAGCCTGGGCTGTTTTGTGTTGGTTCTCAGCTCRGTGTGGTGCTGCTCCCTGCGTGTGCCATCCTGAGGGTGCTGAGGAGTAGCAGTGCTTTCCCAGCAAATGGGAACTGTGGGGCTGGAGCTGCTCTGCTGCCCCAGCATTCCATGGAATGGCAGCTTGGAGGTGCTAAATAATGTCCCACAGAGCCTCTGGAGGCAGTTTGGGTTGGCCAGAATCCAACTGCTCATTCTGCAGAGGAGCTTGGAGATGGGGCAGCAGTGCCAGAGCAGGGGGAGGGGGTGGATCTGCCTCTGGGGGCCAGCACTGGTCCAGAGTCTCAGCCAGAGTCTGCAGGAAGGGCCAGGGGCTCCAAGGGCAGTGCAGCAAGGGCAGGATCCCCTCTGGAAGGACTCTGTGGTGCCATGAGATCACTTGGCCTCTGCTGATGGGAGCTCCAAGRGCTCCTGGAAGAAGCCAGAGACTCCAAGGTGGGAGTGAGTCACTGCCCTGCCTATGCCAGAGCAATTTACTGAAATCGAGAGATGAGAGTGGAGAGGCGGGGCAGGAAAATCACTGCTCCGTGCAGTTGAAAAGTTAAAGCCCAGTGTTTCTCTTTCTGCCAGATATGTTATCTCCTGTCTGCTGCCAATAATGCCCGTGCTGGGAGCCCAGTGAGGATTTCTGCCTTATCGAGGCACAGGAGGAGAGAGAAATTTGAAGAGCAGGAGGGGAAAGAAAACACAGTTTTAATGTCAGAGMTTTGGAAGTGGAGATTCTTATCAGAGCCTGGTTTCTCCTCTCCTTGATTATGTTACTTTGAATTTGGACAAAGCAAGCAGCCTGGCCAACCTCCCCTTCTGGTTCTTCTCAGTTTCACTTTCTGAACATTGTGTCATTGTAGGTGGACACTCCGGTTGTCCCAGGGGACAGGAGACATTTCCTGGGCCAGGAGATGATGAGAGAGACCTTTGTCACTGCTGTCATTAACACCCCTGGTCATCAGAGAAAATCACAGATTCCCGTGGGAACATTACCCCAACCACAGTGCCCACAGTGCCCACGGAGCCTGGGGTTCAGCTCAGGATTTGGGAATGGCCATTTGGGAAACACCCGGTTTTCAATTTGCCTTTAATATCTCAGGTGCTTCACAGAGCTGCWCCCCAGAATCATTGTTTTCTCCCATTAATTGAAATGCAATGTATGAGCTCACCCATGGAATTATTTCCCAAGGACCCGACTCCTTCCAGTTTTATATGTGTGCAAAATCCTTTTGACACAGATCTGTTCTCCTAAATCTGCAATAATTCAGTCATAAAGCTGGCTCACAACACTGCTGGCACAAACRCAGGTGCTCAGTGTCAGAAAAGAAAGAGAGGAATAAAGGGAACAAAAACAAACTGAGGGCATCTCCCGACCAGGGATAAATGCAGCTCTGTGTGGGCCCCCAAATTAGGAACTATTTACAAAACAAAGAGYTTGCCTCGAGTGCATTGTGCTGCTCTGGTGCCCTGCTCAACTAATGATGGTTTCTCCTTTTTTTTGGGGTCAGGTCTCGCTGAGGAAAAGCCTCTTCAGAAGCCAAGGCTGAGCATTTCCAAGGACCAAATCRTCATCTCACCAGGGGACACCCTAAAAATAAAATGCTGGTAAGGATTGCTCCGAAACAATGCTGGATTTTTGTCCTTGTGTTGCTTGGTTTGGCCCAGCACAGCTCCAGGACAGAGCAGAGCTGGTGCTCAGCCAGCTGGGAGCTGGATGGGCTGTGCCAGAGCAGGAGGAGAGTCTGGGGTCAGCTCAGCCAAGTTCTTTGTGTTGTGTTGTGTTGTGTTGTGTTGTGTTGTTCAGGGGCCCAGGCAAAGCCCTGAGTCAGCACAGGGGAGCTCATGGCAGGGGATGTGCTGTGCTTGAGGACACGGCTGGAAATCCTCTCTGAAACAGGGGCACATTCAGCTCCTCTGCAGCTCAAATCACTCCTTTGCTCTCTGGCTATGAGGAAATGCCAAACAAGTTCACCAGGAACTGCCACCTACCCCATCACAGACACTTAAATCAGCAGCAGCCACTGTGTGCACAAAGACSCAGCCTGTTTAAACTTAGCATGCTCCTGAAATCAGATTTAACCAGGGCTGGAGAAAAACCCAAGTGCTGCTGCTGCTGCTGTAAATCACAGCAGCTGCTGGCTCCTGGCACAGTGTGTGCCACCAGCCATGCAAGGAGCAGCAGGGTTTTGGTGATGACAGGGAGAGGATGCTCTGGGAATGGGGAAACAGCTGACACACGGGGAAGGAGCAAACCCAGAGCACTCAGCTGTGCCAGAACACGCAGCAGCTGCTGGGTGCCACAGAAGGCCTCAGGCTGAGATGGATGGAGGTGTTACTTGTTCTGAGTGGGATTTTTACACCTCGCTACTGCCAGAGGTTGTTTCTCAGGTTTTTCTCTGAGAGTGTTGTAGGAAAAAAGGGCTCAAGGTAACACAAACTCTCACAATTCTCTCTCTCTCTCACACACACACATTGATTTTACATCTTCTTGCGAGGTTCCCTAAGCTGGAGCCACTCCCTGGATGGTTTCCTGCAACAGAAGTTACTGAAAACAGTAAAAAAGCAGTGGGAAGGTGAACCCAAGCTTTAGGTTACACTGACACCTCTGATTTTTGTCCCAGACTATTTAATTCTTTGTTATGGTGAAGGGTGAACGGGCTCAGACTGTGGAAATTTGGGATGTCTTATGGAGTGCAAGGCAGCTTTTCTCCAAACCCCTCCAGCTTGCCATGTGCCTGACGAGGTCAGAACAACCTCCCAGTGGTATTTTTAGCTTGGCAAACAGCAAACATGATGGCAATAAAGTCTGAGCAGCCCTTTAACATCTGAGTGGTGCTGTCCATAAAACCTGTGTGCACTCCAAGTCCCTGGGGTGCCCCAGGCCAATTAAATCCACATTTCCCAGCAGTTCTCCATCCCTCAGCTTTTTAATCTGGAGGAGCACCCAACTTTTCTCATATCACCAGATGAATAAATAATGGAAGGAGTTATGAACACTTCAGTCCCACGTTGCTTTATGGATGCAAAGCAAGAAATCCCCATGACAGGTCTGAGAAACACAAAAGGATGTGAGCATGAGATGTAACGTGGGACCAGGGACTGGAGCTCCTTGGCTCAGGTGATCCAAAGCCTGGGAAGAGAAGGAAAGTGAGGTTTCTGAGTGCAAGATTCCCTGGGTCAGCCCCTCTGGGGGTGTCTGCCCTCCTGCCTCCTTTGCCACACTCATGGTCAGCTCCTGGCCCAGGGCAGCTCTGGAATTCTCTGTGTTCCAGGGCCGTTTGGGCTGTGTGAGGCACAGCGTGGGGCAGCAGGTCAGTGGAGATGTCCATCCTCCCTTCAGCTCCAGGCTTTTGAGGCTCTTGGCCAAGATTTCCTGGTTTGTGGTAGTGGGGCCAGAGCTGCTGCTGCTGCTGCCAGTCCCCTCTGGCAGGTGTGTAAAAATCCCAGAGCAAGGGGCTCACCTTTGCTCCCAGCCAAAGGCTTCACTTCCACCAGGATGGTGGGTGTAGGGGGGAGGAGAGCTGAGGAAGCCCAGGTGTGAAATGCCAGTGCAGAGCCACCAGAGCAGAACTGGATGCTCACCAGAGGGGTGTGGGTGACACGGAGCAGGGACACAGTGACATGCTGGGAGCTGTGTCTCCATGTGAACTGGCTCTGTTCCCCAGTCTGGGCCAGCAATCCCAGCCCTGCAGTCACCAGTGACGTTGGCWGGGTGGGACAGAGCTCTGGGTGCTCGGAAGGACAATGGGAAGCTGCTCTGACGTGGGCTGGGGGTGTCCAAGCCACCAGAACATCCAAGAACAAGGGCGAGGCAGCTCAGCAGAGAGGATATTCCCACTTCTCCCAGTGCTCTCCTTCATCCTTGTGCTGGAAATAACCTCAGGAGCCCGGCTCCATGTCTGCCTCCTCTSCAGGAAGGCGACAGAGGGACGGGCAGGAACGAGGGCCAAGAGGATGTTTGTGGAAATGTCACTGCATGTCCTGGCCARCGAGCTCTGACTGCACCTACTGCACCCCTGCTGGAGCTGCGGAGCTCTTGGCTGACTGGGAACTCACACAGACACGCTCTGGGCATTGCCCTCTCAGCCCTGGGTCCGTGTGTCAGGACTGGGTTTCTCCCTTCCCCAGCTGGGGAGGGCCAGGGGCTCTCACTCCTTCCTCAGCCCAGCAAATGCCAGTGGGAATTCCCTGAGGGAGAAGGGAGAGCCAACCCCTGTTCCTGGGAGGAGTGGCTGCTCTGCAAGCACACAACAACTCCCTCTCTCCAACACCARCTTCTTCCCCAGGAACATCCACAGGTTATCCCCCAACCCAGCAGTTTCCACTCTAAAAAAACACCATCATCTTCATCTCATAGGCCTGGGTGGCAGCTCTGCTTCATGCCCAGAGCCCTCAGAGCTGCAGGAGCTCCTGCTGCCATGGCCTGATGCTCCCAGCCCATYCAGCTGGGACTCAGATCCCCTGGGAGCCCTGGGCCCTGCAGCAGGTGACACCCAGGCCATGCTTTTCATCCTGAACTCCATGGAATTGCATTTTTCATGAGCTGTGCCTGGAGATSCAGCAGCAGAGGGGTCAGGTGAGGGGAATGTGCATCCTCTGCCCTCCTGGCTTGATGTTCTGGCTGCTGCCACAAGGGGAATTGGAAGAAGTGTGTCCTGAGCAGATATTCCCAGATTTGTAATCTGATTAGGTTCACAAAAATCAAGACTGAGTCACTGCTGATTAAGCAAGAAAGGTGATGCAAAATTACATAAATATCCTCTTCTCTCCATGCAGCCTCACTGCAGGAAAATATACATTAATTTAGCCGTTAAAATATGCAAAATCCTCTGCCTGGAACAAACATATAATTTTATCTGATGCTTTCTAATGTTTGAAGTGGCTAAAATACGGTGTTATAAAAACAAGCTTGTGTTCAGGCAGTGTGTTAGAAGAGAAATTAAACTTTTCTCCAGGAGCTTGCTGCAGTTCCCATGGAGCATTTCAGGAATGTCTGGGGAACAGTGTGGGGTTGATCCAGCTCAGTTTCTGATGGGTGGAAGTGCAAACACTCAGCCCCCTTTACAATTTATTTGGGAGTGACAAGAGTAGGAGACTGGGGATGATTGGCCAGCAAGAAGGGCCAATTTTGCTGTGATCCTGATTAATCTGGGTGTGTTGTGCTGGCTGGGGAGCCCCATCAGTGAGCTGGCAGCTGAGGGAGGACAACCCCTGGGTGCATTTCAGGAATGTCTGGGGAACAGTGTGGGGTTGATCCAGCCCAGTTTCTGATGGGTAGAACAGTGTGGGGTTGATCCAGCTCAGTTTCTGATGGGTGGAACTGTGTGGAGTCAATCCAGCCCAGTTTCTCACTGGTGGAACAGTGTGGGGTTGATCTAGCTCAGTTCCTCATGGGTGGAACAGTGTGGGGTTGATCCAGCCCAGTTTCTGATGGGTGGAACAGTGTGGGGTTGATCCAGCTCAGTTTCTCACGGGTGGAATGGTGTGGGGTTGGTCCAGCTCAGTTTCTGATGGATAGAACGGTGTGGGGTTGATCCAGCTCAGTTTCTCACAGGTGGAACAGTGTGGGGTTGATCCAGCCCAGTTTCTGATGGGTGGAAGTGCAAATACTCAGCAACCTTTACAATTTGGGAATGACAAGGGCAGGAGACTGGGCATGCAAGAAGCCCCGATTTTGCTGTGATCCTGAYTAATTTGGGTGTGTTGTGCTGGCAGGGGAGCCCCAGCAGTGAGCTGGCAGCTGAGGGAGGACAACCCACGGGTSCAYGCCAGCAGCTGCCGCGATGGCCCCGGGCTGGGCTGCAGCCAGCTCGTGCTCAGGAGAGCCACTCACAACGACACTGGCTACCTCAGCTGTGCCCTCAACAGCACCCCCGAGCAGCAGGGACCCGTGGCCAGGATCTATGTCTTTGTCCAAGGTAAGGAATCCAATTTTTCTGTTGGGTTGGGCTGTGGGAGCTGTGCGAGGCAGAGGCAGCAGCGCAGGGGCTGCCACCTCTGCACTGGCCCAGGAGGAAGCTCTGGCTCTCTGAACAGAGCAAATACAGCTGGGTTTTCATGGCAGGTGGATTTTCATGCCAGCTGAATTCTCAGGGGCATGGATGTGAGAAGCAGAGATGACCCATCCTGCTCAGTTCCAGGATTTGAAAGCTGGGTTGTCCCATCATTTTMGTGTCTCAAGTAASAGATACTTCCTTAAACATCCTTCGCTTTTAAGACTGAATTCTTCATTCCTAAAGGGTTTTGCTGTCACAGTGCTTTTCCAAAGATTCACCCTGAATGTCCAAGCCCTCCCTCTTTCCCTTCCTCCCCAGGCACGGACCTTCCCAACAGGATTCTTTGTAATTCCTGCCCTCCCACACATTTGTCCTTGCATCTGTGAGACATTCCTARCAGAGCTGGGTGACTGCACTGGACATATTTTACTGTAAAAAGTGTCCCATTGCTCATTTTTGTTCCCTTTGAGCTGCTTCTCTCCCACGAGTGAGAATCACTGAGTTCAGATCCAGGAATAAACGGGAGCAGGAACTTGAGAGGAGCGTGGTCCTCTGTGGTTAAGTGACTGCAACCTATTCAACAACCATTCCAATAACGGGAATTTTTCTTAGAATATTTCCCCAAAATGCTGGGCTCTTTCTAATCTACTTGACAAATGCATTACTAAACACTGAATCATCTTGGATCTTCTTGGCTGAGATTGTGCCTCCTCAGATGAAGGAGCTGACTTTTAGTGCCTTGAATAGGACATGACATGAGCTCCTCTGGTGCTGGATAGGCTCAGCCTTCTCTCCCCCACAAATGCTCATGTGGATGAATTGATTTCATTTTCCTAGTAAAAGCTAAAATGGGGTTCTTTGAATCCTCTTGCACAAATGCTGCACAGACAGTGAGTTTGGCTGGTGGTATTTGGAGAGAGCTGCAAACTACACCTCCAGAAAACACAGATCTTTGCTSTCAGCTCTGACTCAGGGTGTTGCCAGTGATGCTGAACCAACACAAGGAGCAGTTTCCATCTCCCAGGGGACTCTGATATGCCCACACAGCTAAATTCAGCTTTTGCACCTCCAGGTGAGCACACCTGCTCAATTCATGTGGGTGACACTTTCCTGCCTGTTGAAAACAGTCCYTTTTTACCCTTATCCTGCTTTCCCAGCAAGTTTTCCTCTAATTGGAAAGTGCCTTTTTGGCATTACTCCTTAGTTCCTGAAGTCTTTTTTTTTTTCTCCTTTCTATTTCCTTTCTCTGTTTTTTTTCTTGGTGCTCTGGTTGCTTTATCCACCCTGATTCTTGTGCTGAGCTGTTTCCTTTTCCCATTACACCCAGCTCAGATGCCCCAGGTCCAACATTGTTAACCCAGCCTGTCCCAGGCTGCAGGAAACTCAATTCTCTGTGCAGGCTGAGTGCCCTGGCTGCCTACCCAGCCCTYCATCACTCTGTGGCAGCAGCACGTGCAGGAAACCTTGTGGATCTTTTGGGACTGCCTGAGCACTTTCCTGAAGAAAATATCCCAGGTTATGCAATGCCTTGCTGGGGATGCTCTTGGAACAGAGCTGATCTAAAAAAAAAAATAAAATAAATGGCAGGATGTTCTCCTGCTTGCCAAGGTTCTCCTGACAAAGAGCACAAAAATCACCCTCTCAGGTGCACTTTAATTGTGTTCCATCCTCCCTGCTCTAAAAGCTCTTACTCAGACTCCTGTGCTTGAAAAGCCACGGAAGGAAAAGTGGGTGGAAAATCCTCTGGCTTGTCCTGTGCACCCCAAAGGGGCTCTGCCCCAGCAGCTCAGCCCAGGTCCCTGCTGGGATCTGCCCTGCCAGGCTGAGGAAGCTGCTTGGCCCTGTGAAATGGAGCTATTTATGGCTCGGCATGGATCTGTCCTCAGGGCACTCTCTTCCTGCCATTCAGCTCCTGGGGATATTTGCTGGAAGCCAGCAGGCTGTCCTGGGGACCAGGAAACTGTTCTGGACCCAAACAAGGAGTTCAGAGCACACCTAGGGCTTTCTGCAATATCTGAGCGTGCCTTTGGAAGGGAAGTGCTGTGACAGTGTCTGGGCAGCACTGACAGACCCCTCAGCTGTGTCCAAGTGAGGAACTCACAGAGCCCTGGCAGGGCCAGACAGGGGTGAGGCCCAGAGCTCATCTCTGGGTGTTTGTGCAGAGAGAGGGGTGCACAGCCTCAGGGGTGTTTGTGAGGCTGGGCCAGGTGCAGGTAGAAAATACAGAGCCAGCCCCTGGAGGCTGGAGRTTCCTCGGAGGTTACAAGCCATTATTGCCAAAAAAGGCAGGGGAATGGTATTTTCCCCTTCATTCCTGGCAGAAATGAGAACATGATTGCATCAGAAGCCCCGTTCCTGGCCATGCTTTCCTGTGCTGCCTCCTGCCTCTCCAGCCTCCCCGCACGGCTGTGTGAGCTCAGGCAGGACCTGGCACCCCCAGCTCTCCCTGTGGGACCCTGCACATCCCTGGGGGCAGCAGGGGCAGCTGCCACCCCTCAGCTCAGGAGCTGCATCCCAAATTCATCSTTCCTGAGGCCTCTTCTGCCTCCCACTGCAGCTGCAAGTCCCAAGGATCACCATTRAAAAGGAAGGCAGTCCCTTCTCCTGCTGCCCATCTCCCTGTTGGAAATACGGAGTAGCCCAAGGCTGGAGCAGAAATAGCTGGGAGTTCTTAACTGTGTTCATTCCATCCCAGCTGTGAGGGATGATCTCTGCAGGGAAAGGCAGGGCCTGGTCCATGGAAAATGCTGCCACAGCCCCCCAGACACAGCACCTGCCTCCATGTGCCCTCTGCAGTTACCCCTCCTGGCCAAGGGACACCTCCCTGGGAGGAATATCCGAATTTATGGCAGCCTTTGGGATGCCCTGCCAAGGGACAGGGCAGGCTGTGTGAAAATACAGACACTCCTCCTGACAGTGCTCCCCTCAGTGTGTTACCCACTTTATTCTTATGTTAAATCCAAAACACAGCACTAGAGAAAACTGTCCCAGACAAAAACAGGTCAGCATCCACCCCTTATCCCATACCTTTTCTATCATGCCAGGCCCCACATCCCMCATTTTCCAACACCCCATTGCCTTTCCTGCCTCACAGATACACACAGATCTCATTCCCACCACACAGAAAATTTAACATGGCTTAGAGAAGGAGGRAAAAAAGGACAAATCAAGCAAAGGTTCATTCCACCTTCCCAAAGAGCCACCCCAGGCTCCAGCCCAGGCAGGAGTCAGGACTTGCAGCTCTCAGCTATTTGAAATCCTGTCAGGGTCAGCAGAGTCCTGGGGGTGGAAGAGCTCCTGGCTCAAACCCTGCCTCAGCTCCACGTTCCCCCAGCAGCCCCTGTGTCACAGTCGAGGCTGTGCTGCACATTTTGTCCCCCTGGGGCAGTGACCAGAGCCAGGAACGAGCCCACCCAGCCCTGCTGCCTGCACCTCGTGCTGAGGCCACTGGAGCTGGGCACAGCTTGCCAAGGAGTGTCTGGAAAAGTTCCTGCAGGTTTCCAGGCTGGCATTCCTGCCCACCCCCAATGGCTCTGCTTTGCCACAGCTGCAGGGCTGACAGAGGCACCTCCCCAGTGAACGGGGCCAGCAATGTCCTTCAGCACCTTCTATGCAAAGAATGGCTGTTTTGCTGTTTCTTGAGATAATCATGGCCATGACAGAGCTGCTTCTCAGATAACTGCTTCAGAAAGGCCAGCCCCACCTCCTCTGAAAATGCTGTTTGTGAGCCCAGGGCTGGCTGCCCACAGGGGCTGAGCAGAGCAGGGTGCATTCCCCCATTCCTGCTCGTTCCAGTGGGGCTCACTTGGAACACACAAACATTTTAACAGTGAACAATTAAACAGTGAACACTTTAGCAGYGTGTCCCCACCCAGAGCCATCAGCTGCTGTGTTTCACCACCTCAGTGTCAGCGTGAGTGAGGAACACAGGGCTGAGGGAATCGTTTGCTTCCCCCTGTTTGGTTCTTGGCACTGGTGTTCACAGGAGCACAGGAAATCCAGGAGATGCCCCCACAGAACATTTGAGTTCTGGCTSCTTTTAAAGCTCCTGTGGGCACCAYGAAGGCACCAGCCACAGTGCAGTSCTGCCAGGAGTGCAGAGCACGAGGACTGCAAGGCAAATTTGAAGCAGGACAGACTTTTTGGTGGGAGCACAAGCCCTGCTGAGGCCATTCCAGAGGGAAAAGGGGGATGCATCCAGGCACAACTTGTCCTGCTGGAGCATCTCCCTGCTGGYCAGCTCCAGGGAAGGGCAGGAGCTCTGCCTTGCTACCACAAAGGATGAGGAGAGGTGGTCCAAGTTCACATCAGYGAGGAGTTCACATCAGCCTCATCCCTTTCCCACCACCAGAAATCTGAAGAGGCTGGAAGAGCATGGAAGWGCCCCTCAGATGAGATCATGTTTTGGTTCTGATGCTCTTTGAAGCTGATTTCTGCCTCCTTAATCCTCTTGACAGTTCACAGAGATAATCTARAAGTGAGAAGCAGAGCTGCAGGGCYGGGGTGACAGCTCTGGGCTTTGGCTCGCTTTTCCCAAGACATTCCCAGTGGGAACAGAGCTGGAGCTGCAGTTCTTCTTTTTTTGAGGCTGCAGACTTGCTGCCAGACCTGGGCCAGCTGAGACAGGCAGCTGCTGAGCTGTGTGCCCTGCAGGTGAAGTGGCTGTCCCTGTCCCCCAGCAGTGCTGCACATCCCAGACCCATGTCAGAGCACAGGCTGTGCCCTGGGCAGGACCCTCGAGCACTGAGGGCTGCATCCAAGGGAAAAGCAAGATGCTTTGAGCTCTGATCAAGGCATTCAGTATCTCCAGATCATATCCTGAAGGCTCTCACTTTAAAGCAGAGGCTTGCAGGATGCAATGAGTGAGCAGCAGAAGTTCTGGCACTGGCAGTGCCAGCTCCCAGCAGCCCAGCAGGAGCAGAGGATCCCTCCCTCCTCATGGATCAGGAATTTCTAATGGAAAGCCCAAAGGCCAGAACCACACACACTTCCCCACTGCTTCCCTCCTGTTTGTATCCCCTCAGTAGCTGCTGTTTGCTGAGCCTTCCCCAAGGTGGGAGACCTGCTCTTAATGGGACTTCAGCTAAAGCTGGGGAATATTTTCTACCAAGTCAAACCTGCCTAAAATCTGGTGGGGGAGGTCAGAATTTATAAATTCTTCTGCTGCTTGAAACAGAATTTCAGACAAAGCTTGGAGGMTTCTTTTTCTGTAGTGTTTTGTTGGGATTTTTTTAAAAAAATCAATCTCTCCATTTTGCCTTTATTTGCTTGGCAGCAAGAAGCATTTTTGCTTCTACAGTTTTTGAAGTTAACACTTTTTAGAGTGATATTTTTTCCTCCACAAATATTCCTGTGTTTCTAACAGCARTCTCCAGGGGAAGAATGCATTTCATTTGACCAAAACAGAATGCTTCATGTTGACTCAGAATGGCTTCTGGGGGTTTTGCAGTCACTTTTGTTTTGCCTAAAGAGAAAATATTCTGCTTTCTGTTTAATCTAAACATTCCACCACCAATTCTTTTCATTGGCCTGCCCAGCTGAAAGGTCTTTTATTTTCAAAGAGCCAGTTTCAGAACAAGTGCCTTTATSGGAGTTACTGCTGTACCTGGAGCAGCTTTGATGGGTCACCAGGGGGAATTCAGCAGGCTGGGCTGTTTCCTTGTGAAGCTTTCCAAAATGCTCTGCCCGAGGTGTCACAGCTCTGCTMACGCTGCTGTGACTGCACAGAACAGGTTCGAAACCTCCTTGCGGCGTTTCTGACCTTGATGAAGACAAATTTCGTGGGGATTATGTCAAAACATGAACTTAAAGAACCTGTGAAACTCTGCCCAGGCTCCCCAGCTTAGGTCTGGCTGAGTGAAGAAAATAAACGGTGAGGGCGAGGGAATTATCTTTATCTGGAACAAAGCAGAGGCGAAATGAGAAATGTTGAGGAATTTCACGGGCTCCAACAGCCGTGAATGGCTGTCCCTGTCCTCAAAGGCCACTKCGTGCTCATCGTCCCCGTGGGCTGACAGCACCTGAAGGGACAGGCGATGGCAGCTCCAGGGCTCTGGGTGTGACACAGGACAAAATCGCTGTCACGGTGCAGGGGACACGGGCAGCAGAGAAAAAACCCCAAATCCTGGATAAAACCCTGTGTGTGTGTGTCAGGAGCAGGTTTCAGAGGCACAGGCAGGGAAATAAAGAGCTGTAGGACAGATTGAATCCACAGCATGCTGAGTGCTGTGCTGAGGGGTTTACATCCCTCAGGACAGGGCTGGGATGCCTCTGGGAGGGGGATRCAAGTGGAGAGCCCCTGGAGAGAGGCTCCTGTTCTGCAGGTGACACTGAACAAAGAGCAGGTGTCACAGGGAGTCCTGCACCTGTGTCCTGGATCTGTGTCCTGGATCTGTGTACTGGATCTGTCCTGGACCTGTGTACTGGATTTGTGTCCTGAACCTGTGTCCCAGACCTGTGTCCTGGATCTGTCCTGGACCTGTCCTGAACCTGTGTCCCAGACCTGTGTCCTGGACCTGTGTCCTGGATCTGTCCTGGATCTGTCCTGAACCTGTCCTGGATCTGTGTCCTGGATCTGTGTCCCAGACTTGTGTCCCACTGCCACTGGAGGTGTGAGGGGACAGCTGAGATTGCCCAGCTGAGCTGGAAGGACCTTCCCAAAGCAGCAATCCATCTCATCCCGGACACTACAAGCATCTAAACACGAAGGGCTTCCGTGCCTGAAGGGAAACAATGTTCTTGTGGACACTTGACCTTTGATTGCTTTTGTGTGCTCCGTGTTTGCTGTCCCTGGGGCCGGACAGTCCCTCCCCTCCCCATCCCTCCCCATCCCTCCCCATCCCTCTGCCGCAGCCTCCCTGGCTGTGTTGGTTGTGTTCCCTGCTGGACAAACCCCAGCAGCCCGGCCTGAGCTTTGTGCAAACGTGGACAGCCTGACCTGGGCAGCCAGAATSAGCCTGRGACCCCCGAGCTGGGGCTGCAGCTCACAGGTCCCCACCGGGCTGCAGCTCTTGTCTCTCTTCACACCTAAYGAGTTTGCAGCCCGCAGTAAATCATTCTTTTTAATTATCCTCTGGGAATTGCTGGGTGTTTCCTTCTGGGTGAGATTCATAGGGCATTTCACCTTCCCAGCAGGGAGGAGCAGATGTGCCAAGCTACAGGGAAATACTCTGTTTTCATCAAGGCTTTCTTTGCTGAGGAATTTCCCCTCCGAGTTCAGTGTCAGTGACTGTGCAGAGGACAACACCTGCATTTCCCATGCCACAGCTCTGCAGATTGCAGCAGCTGAGTGCAGTTGATTTACACCACCTGGAACTGGAGATCTTCCTCCAGGCTGAGGTTATCATCTCTAAAGAGAAGTGACCCTGTCCCTYTTGTTTCAAGACGTTCTGTCTCTGAGAGACTTTTTTACAAGGAGCTAACTGATTGCTGGTGGACTGGAGGTGCTGAGCATGGCTGTAAAGCTGGCAGGGACACTGCTGATGTTCCAGCAGATCATTTTTCCATGCCACCTTCAGTCTGAACTACTGAGGGCTTTCAAGAAGGAGCTGTATTTTTGTCTGCACAAACCATAACAAAGGTATCAGCTGGCAGTTGATTAGCTCAGAATTTATCCTTTGTCATTCTGTTAAGCCCCAAAGCTGAGCCACTTTRCATTTGCTTATCTGCTAAGTGAGCAGTCCAGATGCCTGGGAAGTGCCAGAAAACCTCTCCTTCCCACTGCCTTGCTCCTGCTTAGGAGGGGATTTGGAGCAGCAGGAGCAGCACACACGAGGTTTGAGCTCTTCTCTGTGTCCTGGGGCTCTTTAGTGCTTGATGACTGAGATACCTGRGGCTGTSCCCATCCCTGGMAGTGYCCAAGGCCAGGCTGGATGGGGCTTGGAGCAAGCTGGGRTGGTGGGAGGTGTCCCTGCCCATGGCAGGGTGGAACTGGATGGGCTYTAAGGTTCCAACCCAAACCATTCTGGGATTCTGTGGCATTGTTTTTTCCTTTTGCACAGAGTTCCACAGTCAGGGAGGGAAACAAAGCCTCCCTGGCCTCAGGGACAGAGCCAGGTGCTCGACCTTCCCCTGCAGCTGCCTGGCCCTGKCCCTGCAGGGTCACTGTCCCCTGATGGCCACAGTGCAGCCCTCACCTCCTGGATGGGCTCTCATGCCAAACCTGCACAGGGCAGCCCTGCAGGCAGCACCCTCACCCCAGGAGCTGGAATCACAGAACATTCCAGGCTGGGAGAGAGCCCCAAGGGTCATGGAGKCCAGCTCTGAAGGGAATGGCCCAAATGGGGACCAAAAGCACAACCTTGGCTTTATTAGCACCCTGTCTGACCAACTGGGCCAGTCCCAGTGGCTCCCGCAGGTATCCCAGCCACAGGTATCCATCCACAGGTACCCACACACAGGTATCCATCCACAGGTATCCCATCCATAGATATCCACCCATGGCTATCCCAGCCACAGGTATCCATCCACAGGTATCCCACCCATGGATATCAACCCATGGGTATCCCCAGGTGTTTAAGAGCTCAGGTGTTGCAGGTGAAATGGGGAGGGAAAAGCCCTTTCCCAGGCAGAGAACTCTCCAGGCTCAGGTAGAAACTGGACAAGGCAGTGAGAGATCACTGAGATAACACAAATCCCTGAGATAACACAAATCCCTGAGATAACACAAATCACAGCCATCTGCTCTAGGACACCCCAGTGGCTCAGCAAAAAGGGGAACCCATAAAATAGAAAACCTTTTTTTATTTTTAACCACTGTGAGAATGATGCCCAGGAGACCCARCACCCACTGGTGATTAACAATCACTGCAGCTGAAGCCATCCTTTCCTTTTCTCAGTCTTTATCACCCACAAACTGCCTCTTGCTGCTGTTAAGTGCATGGTGATTTTAAGATACCATCAAGATTTCGAAGAGGGATGGTAGAAGGCCAGATTTATCTAGTTTGGCTCCCAATTCAGATTGTAGCTGATCTGGGAGAGTTTATCTGCAGCCCCATTGGACACGTGGCAATTGAGGAGCAGGCTGCTATTAAAAATCAGTTAGGACTGAAACCCAGCTTCTGTGCCATGCCCTGGAAATCCCTGCTTCCCTTCCCATTAGGTGAACCAGCAGCACCATACTTGTCCTATTTGCAGCTGGAGAAAAGGAGATTTATTTTAGATCTCTTGTGAATCTGAGAATTTGGTAGACATGAGTTTGGGAAAGATGGTGGAGAATGGGGTTAAATAACTCTTTATTTTTTCCTGAACAGGAAATACTTTTGAGACATTTTATTCTGTTTCAACYAAGATGCATCAATCATTGCACAGTTCAATATTTTCCTGCATTTTAGGATAATTTCATATTTGCTTAGCTGCCTTCTTTTGATTTATGGTACTTCTCAAACAAACAGTGCTATTCTGATATTCTTTCTAAAAATACTGGCAGAAACAGTTTTAAATTCAGTGCTTCCATCTTTTCAGTCAAAATTTGATGCTGAATTATGAGTAGTTTGGTATCAGGAAGCTCCTTTTTTTTCCCCCAGCAGATTTCCTCTTGGCCTGTATCTCTATCCATCCACCCCATACCCTTTTCCATCCATTCTGTGCTCTGTCCATCCCCTGTCACGTGGCACATTCCTTGTTCTTCCCTTTTCTCCACAGGGCAAGAAATAATTGTGATTACATTTCCCCTGACACCTTTTTGCACTTTGCTGCAAATACACAAAAATCTACTTTCTCTGCTTTTTTTTTTTCTATCACAAATAACCCAAGGATCTTCTTTTAATTATCCAGTGTCTTCTTTTAAGTAGAATAAAAATAAAAATATTGTCACATTTGATAGCTCCCAGTGTGGCTCAACTGGAGAGCAAGACTGCAGAGGGATTAAGCTGCAGGGATAAACACTAAACACATTTTCATAATGTGACTCAACAGGAGAATTTAGCATTTTTGGGAAAGTGCACGAGACACTGAACTGAGGAGAAATATTTCCTATTTGTTTTGGGGCTTGGACCAAGCTACAGAGTCGTGGTTCAAAGATCAGGTTTCTCAGCTCAAGGCTTGATTAGAACCAGGGCCTGCCTGACCAGAAAGCTCAGATGTGTATCTGAAACTTCCTAAATGTGGGGAGATTAGAGGTCTAATGCTTTAATTCTAATTAATCTCTCTCCCATAAGGTTTCCTGCAATGCCCTTACACCAAAGCACAGCCAGAACAAACCAATGGCGTGGAACAAAAGCTGGCAGGAAAAGACAGCTCAAGAAATTCGAGAAATCATCCAGATTTTTGGTCTTTGTCTGCCTTGGGTGCAGTCCTCATGCTCAGCCCCTCATCCCACACTCAGATCCCACATCTCTGGTCCTTGAACAGTTTTGTAAGCACCATCACCCCTCACTCGTGGCCTTTCTGTCACACAGCTCCAACCAACACTTGCTCTGCTCCTGATGAAGCCCAGGGTCTGTTTTGCCTGCTAAGGACAAAATTCCCAATTCTCAGAGCTGAAATGAAGCTCCAAACCCCACAAAAGGCAGCAGGGCCACCCTTCTGTGYCCATCCCTGCCTTGSTGTGGTTGGGAGTGAAWCTGGGGTGGGTTGTGGAGCAAAGCAGCTCCAGCTCTGCACCGASCTGGTTCTCTGAGGGTTCATTCCAGGTGGCAACACTTGGGTATTSCCATTCCTTAAGCAGAGGCTGTCAYCACTCAAGAAATGTGTGCTGGTGTCCCCAGGTGAAGGACAGGAGGGCTCCCAAGGCCCTGAAGKATCTTGGCATCTTGAGCTGGAAATCCATGAAGTTTTTCATGTGTCTGCACAGAAATGTGCCATTCTGGGGCTAAAAACAGGGAATTGTCCTTGGCTCTAATCCAAGGGAGCAGGGTGTCATGGCATGTCCTGACATCCCATGGCTCCAAGGGAGCCTTTCTGGGCACTTCAGTGCTCACACTGCTGTGACCTCCAGTGACTGAGCAGTTTCCCAAACCCGTGTTCTTCTCCCTGCAGACTACAGGAATCCGTTTGTGGAGATGCACTCGGAACACCCCGACATCATCTACATCGTGGATGACAGGAAATCAGTGGTGATCCCCTGCAGGGTCACCTCGCCTGACATCAGGCCCAAGCTCACCCAGGTGAGGCAGGGCTCCAGAGGAGCTCAGGTCAAGGTCTGGGCTGCAAAAAAAGTGGGCAAAAAAACACATTTAGGTGTATAAAGTTGGGTACATTCCATAAAAAGCAGGAAAGACACTGAAAACCCAGAAACRTGAACCTGTCCTTGCAGTCTATTACTTTTGAATTGGGTACAATGATTTTTTAGGGATTAGACTGAGCTTATCACATATTTTTTTCTATGTTGTGACTTCGTGTTCCTCCATAAATTGGCAGAGGTAGATGACAAAGCACTATTTTCCCCTCAAAATTATTTGTRTAACATCTGGCTCTCTCTGAAAGGTTCTCTCTTTATACATTCAGCCTCCTTAGAACAATTGCCCATTTTTGCTTCATTTCATCAGTTCAGACCAAGGTGGGAATCTTGGGAATAGATGGCTCCAGCACCCATCCCTTTGGCAGCAGTTCCACCTGAATGTCAAGGTTACAGCACAGTCTGTGCAGGCCAAGGCTGTTTGGGATAATAAAAATGGAAATTTGGGGTCTGATCAGTCAGTGGAGTCACTCATTCAAAGGGCTTCAGAGCTGCTTTCCAGAGTAGCCTGTCATGGAGTGAGGAGCAGGACAGAGGTCTCCTGGCTCCAATTCTGCATTTTACCTCAGGAATTCTGTGCCTTCCCATTCCCCTGCCAGTCTGGCAGCTCAGGAAATCCTAAAGGGAGCAGGAGCTCATCCTGTGCTGCTTTTCCAGCCTGTTCTGGAGGGGCTGTGAGGGATGAGGCTGTTCTGGATGTGGCAGAGAAGGGGCTGAGCACCTYTGCTCCTCGGGGCAGTTCCATGCCTTGGGTGTCCCCTTGGCCAGGGAGGCAGCACATGGAATCACAGGGGACTGGGACAGGGCTCCAGCTCCTGCTGGGAACCATGGCACATTCCCAGCAGAGGTGCAGAGGGGCAGCAGGAACGTTCCTGCTTTGGAGATCTCTAGTTTTAAATTTCATCAGCAGGGATTGAAGTGGGGAGAGAGGCTCCTCTCCAGTTACCATTTTCTGCTGGATAAGTGTTACCACCTTCACTCCTTGGCTATAAAAATGAACCATCCCTGTTTGATTTGAGCCTGCTTCACCAAATTCATGGCTGGAGCAGTACTGAGGACCCTGGCACCATCAGGGTGGCCTTGGAATTCCCATCTCCACGTTTGTTCCCTTTCTGCTGGGCAGCCCTGTTCTTCCTGCTTCCCACCTGAATTCCCAGTCATTTCTCCAAGCACAAACTGCAGCCTGGCTGCTGGAATGAAATCTCCACCAAAATCTCTCCCACAAAAAGTTGTCCCCAGAAGATGTCCCCCAGCCAGGCTGAGCAGCTGGGGCTCAGGGCAGGGGGGCAGAGGTTGGACAGGGCTCCCACAGGAGCTGGGAGCTGCTGGGATGTGGGGTCTCAGGAAGCTCCAGGATCTGGCCATGGATGGGCCCTGACTGGGAATCCCACTCATGCCTTGCAGTGGCTCCCTAGAACAGAGGCCAGGCAAGATAAAGAGAATAAAGTGGGCATTTATTAAATGCAGGTTCACCTTGGGCAGTCAAAAGCCTCTGAGGCTACACCCAAGATGGACGATGGTCACCAGTTTTTCAGACAATTATAAATTTGGCCCATTTACATATCAGGGGTTAATGCTCCAATTACAGCTTCAGRCAATGAAGTCACATTCCCCCAGTTTGCTCCCCCCAATTCACTTCTGGTGACACTTTTTGAGGCCTAAGGCAGAGGGTGTCATTGGGTTCCAGGCCCAGAGGAATTGCTTTGTCTGACCAAAATGTGAAGACAGTTAACTAACACTCTGTATGGGGTTTAGAGTTATGGGGTTATAGAGTTATAGAGTTCTACACCAATGCAGTAAGGACTGGAAAGAGAGAAGAGCTGAAACCCAAGGCACCAGCAGAGCACCGAGGCTGGGAGGAAGCAGGAGAGGGGCGGAGGTGAGCGTGGGGGAGGAGAGGTGAGCCGGGCCATCTGACTCATTTAGAACATCCTCTCCTTCCAAATTTAATCTCCAGGAGACAACTGGAGAGGGAGGACAGCACTTCAAAGGGAGGAAAGCCACTGTGATTTCCTTCGAGCAGCATTGACGCTTTTCTGTTTGATTGTTYAAATAGGTTTTTGTGAATATTTTATGGAGACGTTTAATCTGTGTGTGGTGTTGAAAAGGGCCTCCTGAGCGGGGTTATTTTTCCTTCCCCCTCCCCCCAGGCATCGGGGAGCAGAGCTGCCAAACCCTGAAGTTCAGCTTTATCACATTTTATTATTCTTGTGGAAAATGGACTCCTTGCCACCGAAAATTAAGTTCCTTATGTTACCATTATACTTTAAAATCACTGCACTCTCTTTAAACATGCTCACAGAAAGGTGCCTCTTGCTAAGCAGATCCCAGCTATCTCAGTTTGTTATTAACAAACTCATGCTAAGACACACAACTCAGGCTTTTAATTTTGCTTAACGTGATTTTAATTCGGGGCAAAAAGAGCTTTTTCAGTCATGTCAGATCTGTTCGGTCACTGATCTGGTTCAGTGTGCATTTCCCACTTCCAGCATTGATCTTCATGAGTGCTAAAGCATGATTAAGCCTCAGGTCTCAGATCTCTTTCTGTAAATTTTCCTATTTTCCCTCACAGTTCCAAACAGAGATGCCACAGCTTGATTATTTCAGAAGCATTTACAAGAAATCCTTGTTTCCTACTGCTGTCAGAAGAGAGCTGCTCCAAAGGACAGCGTCTGTCTGGCTGTGCCTGCTTCCCCATGCAGCATCAGATCCTCAGGCAGAATTCCTGTGGATTTGGTCCATGCTGGAATTGTAACAATTGACCCAAAGCAAGGCCAGCCTGGTCACCTGTGTGTGTCCAGAGCCCCAGGTTGTGGGGAACAGGAGGATTGTTYAAACTGAATCCAATTTAATCCAATTTAACCCAGAGTCCTGACTGCTGGGAGGCAAACAGGAGCTGCCCACTACAGGAACAGGAGCAAAACTGCTCCATCAGGGGTGAAATCCCTGCTTTCAGCCCCTTGGTGAGCTCCCAGAGGTAAAGCAGGGTCTCTCTGGAAAGGAAAACCTCCCTTTCCCTCACCTTTGAGCAGCCAGGATATGAGGAGGAGAAGGGAGAAGCAGATAAAGTTAATTATCATGAGGTAACTGCAGGCACACTGAGGTTTGCCCAAACCTTTCATTTTTTGGGCAGAAGTGACCTCAAYACTCCCAAAGAGCATCCTCAGTCCTAAAGAGCCTCCCTGTGTCCTGCTGGGAAAGCCAGAGCTCCCTGTGCTTCCATTCCCCCCCTGGAAACTCCTGAAATGGGGCAGTTCAGGGAGCTCTTTCAATGTCACAGTCCTTAGATATATTGTAATCCAGGATTTTCAAATTTTTTGGAAAGAAAATTCCATTCCCTCTAGCAAATAGAGGACCTCCCTATGTGTTAATAATAACAATAAACTGATTATTACCCCCAATAAAAGCCAAGCTGCTCAACACTGATGTTGCCCAAGGGTAGACAGAGGAGGGTTCATTCTCATTAAATGGATTTTTGTTGTGATTTATTTTCCACATTTGCCTTTTCTATTCTCACTTCTTCCTCATAAGCAGAATTGAGAGTGTTTTTTCAAGATACTCAGAACATTCCAGGTATTTATGAATTTAGGACAAAAAGTGCCTTGGTCCCTTTATTTTTGTGATTTACACTCCTAAGTCACCCAGGCTGTTTSCATGGAAATCCATGAGGTGCTCTGAGAGTGTCTCCCCACTTTGTGTGGGATAAAACCTGAGGAGTGCCCAGASCCCAGAGCTCACAGACAACCACAGTCAGGTGAGTTGGTGAATAATTCAGATTTTGGGAGAGTCTAATTTCACATATGGTTTAAAGTACAGTGAGGAAAATGTGTGGTAGCTCCATGTGGCAGGAAACACCTTTTCTGGAGGAAACACCTCCAAAAAGATCACCCCACAAAATTCATATGAGATGGGCATCATGGTTTCCAGAGGAGGGATGAGGGCAATGGGTCCCACCCATGGGATCTGAGAGGACTGGGACTCCTGAGTTGGATGTCCAAGGGTTGAGTTTCAGACACTCCTGCTTTAGGGAGGGCTTTTGTGTTTGCTCARGCTGCTGCAGGGCTGTGTGCACAGAGACCCCAAAGCCCTGGGACASAGCCCTGCCCTGCCCCTGGGGCACAGCAGCCTCTCCAAGGGGAATGGGATGCTCACTCCTTGCCTGTTCCCTTGCAGTAYCCTTCCTCTGCAGAGATCAACTTCAAGAGGATGCAGTGGGACCCCAGGAGRGGCTTTGTCATCCCCTCCCACTCCTTTGTGCCCTCTGGGATCCTCACGTGCTCAGCCCACGTCAATGGCAGCGTCTTCAACTCCTACTACATGGCCCAGAGACTGGGTGAGTGCCAGGACAGAGCCCCTGCTCCATGGCAGCTCCTCCTGCCATGCCTYGGTCAGCCTGTCTGAGAGATCTCCCTGGGCTGCTTCTGCAGCAAGTCCAGGCTGGAATGCTGAAAGTAAAGTCCTTCTTCCTTTTTTCCCCCCTATTCAGTAGAACTTGGATTGGAGCCACTCCTGGTTTTGAAAGATGACCAAGTGGTACAAAACAGGAGTGTTTGATTCAAACCCCACCAAGGCTTTGTTTGCTTGGATTGAGCTGTATTTATATTGAAACAACTGCTGCTTCAGGGCAAACCAAACTGCAGCTTTCTTTTTGCTTCTGGTCATTAACCAYGTGTGATCATTGTATGAAAATCTCACTACACTGCTAATTCACATCTTTGCTTTTTATAGATTTGCTCTTGGTGATTTGCTACACCATTTCCTTTGGGTTTACAGCTGAGCTTCAGCTCATAATTAAAATCTGAATTTGAAGCAACTAAACATTAAATTTTTGAGTGCTGGGCATTTATATGAAACCAATTAGAATTTATTTTTCCTTTGTTTCCTATGTATGTTCTTTATCTCCTCATATATCTTCTATTTACTTGGACTTCATTGCCATTAGCTCATGGCATCCTTCTACACAATCAGCACTCAGCTTTGCACAGCAGGACTGTAAATTTGTGTGGCAGCCAAGCAGAAGTCCCTGTAAATCTATCTCTTTCTCCTTTTGTTTTTCCTTGTTGGAGTAATTTTTTATTAAAATCATGAATGCAAACCTACAAAACCTCTTAGGCCATCCCTGTGCAGCTCAAAAGGAAATCCCTTTCTGTCGTGTGTCACTGTCAGTGATCAGATGGGGTTTTGGTGCTGGGCACCAAAAACTGATGGAAGTTCAGAGCTGATGTGTTTAAGGCATTGATGAGTGTGCAAGAGCAAGACTTGGGGGTCCCACTGGGGGATCTGAGGATCCCATTGGGGGATTTGAGGATCCCACTGGGGGATTTGGGGTTCCCACTTAGGGATTGGAAGATCCTATTCAGGATTTGGGGATCCCATTCAGGAAGGAAAGGGAGGAAGGAGAGGACCGTGGGCAGGAGAGGACCAGAGGTATGTGTCTCATGTCCAACAAAAGTGGATCCTCTCGTTTTGAGGCCCTCAAAAGGAGAATTCACCTTTGGAAACTTTTCTGTGGAGCTGCTGAGAGGGCTGGAGCCATGGCACATGGAGGAGCAGCCCTTCCCTGTGCCCGTGGGATCAGGGATCTGCTGGTGGGTCCCAGACGGATGCAGGGGGTGCTGCTGGTCACAGCTTTGCCTTTCCCATTGCAGAGGGCAGAATTCAGAACCTGGCCCTGAAGGCCAGTGCCAGGAAGCTGCTGGTTGGAGAAACTCTCAGGCTGGAGTGCAARGCAGAGACCTTCATCAACGGGCGCGTGGAGTTCATCTGGACGTGTCCCCGTGGCACAGTGAGTGCATGGAATTCCTGCATTCCCCCTCCTCCCAAAACTCACAGGGCTGACAAAACCTAATCATTACTTACTCTGAATTGAGCCAACCATTTATGAGCCTATCATTGATTGAGCTTTGTGTCTGGATGAGTCTAAAACATCTCTGCCCTCCTTGAAGCTGCAGATTGAACTGCAARCCTCACTAAAGAAACCCTGGCAAGAAAAGTCAGGAGTGTTCCCTTCTTTTTGGGAAGAAAAACTCCTTGGTTCTTCTGTCCTGGCTGTCTCACATGTCAAGTCTCAAATGCAGGTTGGGAGCTGTCAATCTCCCCAGCTATTTTGGTATTTATGGAGTAGGAAAAAGCAAAGGAAAACAGAATTGAGCCTGTGGAAATCATCCCCAAAGAAAGAAATGTAAATTCTGAGTCTTGAGCTTTCTGTGGATACAATGCAAAAGTGCCAAATTTGAAGAAGAAATAAGTAAGATGCTGAAYGTTTGAGGTATCAAACCCTCTCACTTCTCCTAAAAAAAACCAAATCAGATGGGGATCATTTCCCAAATCAGTTCAGTTGTCTGAGATTCCACTCTTGGGTCTGTTTGGTGCTGAGAATTAAAATAATTGTTTTTTTGTTTTTTTTTTTTTTTTATTAAAATAATTGTTTTTTTGTTTTTTTTTCTTTTTATTTCAGCAAAATACACATTGCAAAGAAGCATCTAAGCCTTTTGGGAAGGTGTAATATGTGATTCCTAAAAATTGATTAATTTTTATTTGTTTCCTTAAAAGAAAAGAATGTCTGAGYATGTTTTGGTGAGGAAACTACAGAAAATATAACACAGAATTTATGGAGGTCCAAGCACTACAGAGTTATTGAGCTTGGTTTCTTGAACCCCATATGGTGGAAAAGATTTGTTTTCCTATGAACTCTCCTCATATTTCTAACATTATAAATGTAAAACTTCTTGGCCAAATCTCTGGGATCAAAAATCCTTTCGAAAACGATAATGCTTTCTAAAATTCCCCAGGAATTTGCATTGGCACTTGGCTGTCATAATATATTATATTTCTGTCATAATATATTTCTTTTAGAAAGCAGGAGGTGTTTGATACAGCAAAAATACTGACTGTGACCAAAATAAATTTAAAAACCCTCAAAACCAAACCCTCGGAGCACAGGTCTGACCCTGCAGCAGTTTCACCCTGAGATCCTTGGGATYTGGTCCTGGAGAAGGGTTGGGATGTATCCTCTCGTTTACCTGCCCAGAATTCAGCACACAGTGCCACATTTCCACTCTGCTTCTCTCTCTTATTRGACTTGATAATGAAACTTCACACAMGAGCTCTTCCTGCTGATCTGCCTTTTACAGTATTTATTTCAGTGATGGGGAGCTGTGATGGTTTTGATACAAATCACTGCTTTCCTTTGCTGGCAGCCTCTGAAAGGGTGCACACAATAACCCAGTTTGTGCTGCTTTTTGCCCCTGTTTTTGTGTCTCCCAGCACCCTCAGCCCAGGAGGACGATGGACCTGAGCGATGTCGTGTACAAAGCTGGCAGCAGCCTGGTGATTGAGAATGTCACCATGGCAGATGGGGGCCTGTACASCTGCAGGACATTCAATGCCACCGGGCTGGAGGCCAATGTCACTGTCACAGTGTAYGGTGAGTGCTGCAGCCAGACCAGCATGGAGCAGGAACCAGMWGTGYTCAGCMYRGAGGATAGTGCCAGGCTGTAAAATCTGCTGATTGAAATGGGATTAGGGAGAAAGTCAATCATTAATCATCTATAACCACTAATTAGTCAATGAGAGTCATCTCCCATGTCTTCAAACAAATTCAAGAGATGCATTTAGAGGGGATATTGGGCAGGAATTGTTCCCTGGCAGGGTGGGCAGTGCCTGGCACAGGGTGCCCAGAGCAGCTGGGGCTGCCCCTGCATCCCTGGCAGTGCCCAAGGCCAGGCTGGACACTGGGGCTGGGAGCAGCCTGGGACAGTGGGAGGTGTCCCTGCCATGGCAGGGGGTGGCACTGGATGGGCTTTGAGGTCACTCCCAGCCCAAACCATTCTGGGATTCTGGGCTGTCTGAGGGAGCTCAGCTGTTGAAAAAGCTGGCACCACGTGTGGTTGCTGAGGCCCTGGAAAACCCATCCTGTGGGCTCCACATGGACAAGAGATGCCCCAGGCATTTCCACAGCAATCCAGGAGCAGTGCTGGTGTAGATCCTCTGCTTTCCATGAGAATTCCTCAATGTGGGAACATCCCATGAGGCCGAGGCTGGGCTGCCCAGGGCAGCTGAGGGAACATCCTGATCCCTTTGGTTCTGTGCAGGTCTGTGTTGGACAAAACCCCATGTGGGAGCAGCAGTCACAGGTGTGAGCTCTGTGCTGTGGCAGAGCTGCCATCCCAAATCCCCCTGCTCATTTGTCTCCCCAGAAAAGCCCTACATCACGGTGTCACACAAGAAAGGGCCTTACTACGAGATCACCTCAGGACACAAGTCCCTGAAGCTGGCTGCCAAGGTGGACGCCTTTCCTCGGCCCACTGTCACCTGGTGAGTGCCCCCAGCAGTGCCAGGAGAGCCTGAGCTCCTTTGGGAATCCTGTGTGGAACAGATCAGCACCATCCCTCAGCACACAGGGCAGGGCTGGGAGCTGGGGATGCTCAGAGCCATGGGCTGAGCTCAGCTCAGGAGCTGTGGCTCCACTCTCTGCTCCCAGCTCTGGGCCAGCCTCCCCTCATTGCCAGGCTGTTTTCCTCCCCTGGCCAGGCAAGAAAGGCCCCTGCAGGAACAATGAGTGTCTCACTTTCCCTGCACACAGGATGATTTGGGAGATCCAAGGAGAAAGCTCTGGGGGAAGGGTTTCCTGCTTGCCCCCAGCAGTGGTGGTCAGTCTGCAAGGGGGCAGGGAGAACAAGAAAAGGACACGTTTTTATCTAATAAATTGGTTTTTTTTCCAGAACTTTTAATTAATGTCCTGCAATCCTGTGCCAGGAAATGCTTGCAGTGAGTCCTCCTGGGCAAACCAAAGGCTCCACCAGGAGTGCAATGGATCTGCTACACAGGAGGGGCCACACAACTCCAGGAGACATTCAAGTCTCACTTTACCCTTTAATCACTTGTCCCCTCTCCTGCCCTGTCTTTACTGACCCCATCCAATGCCTTTTACATCTTTAACTGCATTGAATCCCATGGCACAGCAGGCAGGGGGTGCCTGTCCTGGCACAGAAGGTGACATTTCCCTGGGGCACCTGTCCTCAGCCAGCTGAGGGCCTGGCAGGCAGCAAAAGGTTGCTCAGGGCTGGCCTTGCTGCATTTTATTAGCAGTGTAATGACATGAAATCCTCTCATTTTAGTGGAATCAGTGCCAGGAGGTTTTAATGGCTGCTGTTATTTAGGGATGGGGATGTTTTGGGAGCTGAATGGGGACAGACCCCTCCTCCCTGCCAAGCCTTTGTTCTGGGGCTCAGCCTGGAGCTCTTTGGTGGCTGCCTGGGACCACCAGAGCTGCCTGCCCCTGGAGCCCCAGSTGTTGGTGTTGGAGGTCTCTCAGGATGGTTGTTTTTATGGCTGCAGAGGAAGTTTCCAGCATCCTCAGGCAGTGGGAGATGCCCCAGCATCCTTGARCCAAGCCTAAAGCTCCGTGTGTGGCAAAGCCCGGCCTATTTCCTAACCATAAACCTGCCTGTGGGCTGGGCAGTGAACAGCAGCCTCTCCTGCAGGTGCCGCCCTCCTGCCCTGAGGGAATATTCCAGGCTGGGAATTCCTCACTGACCTCCCTATGGACCAACCTTCTCMCAGTTTAACTTTTTCAGGAGCAGTAAAGGCTCACAGAGAATCCTGAGAGACAATTCTGCTGAATTCATCCCTTCCTTTAAAACTGSTGACACACATTTTGCTGTTCCATGATTCCCCACAGTTGGKGTTGCCCATCCAGCTTCATCTGGGRACATTYAGATCRTGGYTGAGCGTGTGAGAGGCACTGCTCATTCAGATCAAACAAAACACCTTTTTCCTGTGTGGAATGAATCCATCCCGCAGCACTGGAGGTGCAGATCAGTTCTGGTGGGGAAGGGTAACAGGAATAAATATCCAATCCAGGCAGTGATCCTAGACTGCATTTCCCTCGCTGGGAAATGCCCCTTTATCCCCCARTGTGGGTGGCAGGGTTTCTGAGGGGTGACAGGGACATGACAAACCTTGATGGAACTTCCCAAACAGGTACAAGGATGGCAAACTGATCAAGGACAACCACACCTGCTACGAGCCAGACCCACTGAAATACAGACTGGGAATCCGAGATGTGAGACCAAAACACGCTGGGAACTACACCATGGTCCTGAGCAACCCCAAATACGGCCTCTACAAGAACCTCACCATGCAGCTGGTGGTGACAGGTAAGCACTTGTTGCAGACAATTCCTTTTGCTGGGTTATTTATCCCATTTTGCTCCTGCTGCACCAGGCAGCAGCAGTGGGTGGCACTGCCCAGGGTTTGGCACTGCCCAGAGATCACCAGCTCCCTCAGGAACCWCTGAGCCCCTCATTTCAGCTGTTCTGAGGAGTTGGTGTGACCCTGGGCCATTCAGGTCCCTTCCCCTGGGACACAGCACCTCCCTCAGCCACAGCACCCAGTGCCAGGACAGTGGCTCCACACAGGGAGGTGGAAATGCCTGCAAAGGGCACAAACATCACATTTTTATRGGAGCTTGGGAGGACATGGAGTAGAGAGGTCTTAGAGCTGGGGGCACAGTTTCCCAAGAGAAGGGCTGGAAGTTTSATCCCTTGAGATTTAAAAGCAGCCTGGGCAAAGCACTGCAGAACATCTGCTGGGACAGGAAGGGTCCCAGTGGGGCTGGCGGAAGGAACTGGAGGAGCTGCCCTGCCTTTCATGTCTGTCCATCATCCTGCTCCAGATCCACTTGCTAAATCCGTGTCTTCTCTTGTGTCCCTTCTCTGCTGGCAGCACTTGAGGGACAGCTTCTTTTYCAGGGGAATTTAGAGAGAACTGTGCTGTGCACTGAAGCAGGTTCCCTTGCCATAGAGGGAAAGCAGATTTTGGAACATCATTTATTAGCCGCCCTGGCTGGGTAATGCCTGACAGAGCCACACTGCCTCTCTGCACATCCACTGCTTCTTTTAATTTGGCAGCAGAGATTGAATTATGAGGCCAAGTAGGAGTTCAGCAAAAGTTAACTCTGCTTTCCYCTTGTATTTTCCACTTGGGCAGTGAGTAGTTCTTGACACAGGTTTGCTCTCTTTTCTGTGCTGAACTCTTCTCTCCTTACCCTCTTTACACCTAAAAATATACTCAGTTGTCCAATTTTTTTATACTTATGTCTTGTTGCTTCCAGCATTGGTGTTTTTCTCATTTCCCCTTTCAGAAAGGAGTAATGCCTAAAAAATAGAGAACTTGTCACTTGGTACATCTGACCTATTACAAATGTTAAATAAGATCTGATAGCTTAAAAACCTGAACTAAGAGATAAAGTAACGTGTGATTTAGGAGAGGAGGGAGCCAAGAACATGCTCATGGCCAGTCCTGCAGCTCAGCTGAGCAGGAGGAACGTGTTAAGCTGCATAATTTRTCCACTTGAGGTTGTTTTTCCACACAATGGTTTTGCCTCTTCAGAGAACGGAAGTGTTCAAAGGAAGAGAGAATTAAGAATGATAATAAACTATCTTGTCAAGGTAAATATTGGTGCTTGCGTGCAGAAGGGAGCGTTTGCTGCAGGAGCTGCCATTCCCAAACAGGCAACCAAAAACAAACAGAGCCTTTTTCTATCAGCAAGAGGCTATTTCAGGATCAAACCATCCCAGCACGAGCTTTTCATGTCCGTGGTGTGTCCAAGCTCGGGGCATCCCGTCCCTCACACAATGCTGCTCATCCTCAGCCCTTCCCAGGGGCCAGCCCAGCAAAGGCTTCATCAGCAGTAATTATTTAATTGCAACCCCCCCATTTCTCAATGTCCAGCAGCTGCAGAGGTGTCCCCAAGTGTCCCGTGGTGATGCTCAGGAAAAACACAGAGCAAGTGTCCCTTTTCTGGGGACAGAAAGTCAGGGCATGAGAGCAGAGCAGTGAAAGCCCAGGGGTGCCATGGGGGGAAGCTGAGGCTGCACACAGGGAGGGTTTGTTTGGCTGCAGCACCGAGGAAATTCTGCCATCCCTGCAGCACCCAGGGAATTCTGCCATCCCTGCCAGGCTCTGCCATCCCTGCAGCACCCAGGGAATTCTGCCATCCCTGCAGCACCCAGAGGGAATTCTGCCATCCCTGCCAGGCTCTGCCATCCCTGCAGCACCCAGGGAATTCTGCCATCCCTGCCAGGCTCTGCCCAGCAGCACCACCCTGATGTGCTCTGTGTGAACCCCTCAGCCCAGGAGAGACTCATTTCACTGAAATTCATGTGGGTAGAGACCAAAAAGGGCAAATTTGGCTCTTGAAGCTTCTCCAAACTGCCCTTTCTCTTGTGCTTGCCATCCGAGGGCAGGGACAGATTTTTCAGGAGCTGCTTTTTCAGATCTGTGCTTTCCTTTCAAGTACACTCTGCAGCTCCAAACTGAAAGCAGATTGGCATTTTTCCCTTAACTCTCCCCAAATAGCCTGGCACTTATCTCCAGCCATGATGGCTGATACCTGGGTATCACACCTGAATAGATTAAATTGCTCAGAGTTTCAGCAGACTCTCAGAGGAGACCAGAACACACTTTGTGGCCCCTTTCTGCAGGAATGACCTGAGAGAAAGCAGCTCTGAGCTGGAGGTGTGATTAATGTCTCYCCTCAGAACCAGAGGCAGCCTGTAATTACTGAGGCTGGGATTTGAACACAGGGATTAGTGGAGCTGATGGAAAAATCCTCTCGGGCTTCAAGTGGATGCAGAGGTTGGGGTATCAGTTTTTGCATCGTGTCTAAAAGGTGGAGCCTGCACCTGATAAACCTCCTGYTGAGAAATAACCATGGACCCTGAGAGAGAGGAGCAATTTCTGTTTGAAATAACAGCATTGCTCCCCAAATCCAGGGCCTTTCATCATTTCAAAGGTGAATCTAAGGAAGGGAGYGAGTTCTGATCCACACCGTTAAAGAGAAGGGGGGAAATGACATGAGCAGACTTTGGGATGAGGAGATAAATGCCATTGGAATGTTTGCTCTTGCTGTATGGGGACGCTGCAGTGCAGAGATGATCAGTAATCACACAGCCCCCTCTTCTGAGAGTCTCTYCACAACAATCCATCACTGACGTGCCACAGGTGCTCAGCTGGCACTCAGTGTGCCGTGACAAAGCCATCAGCTGCACATTTGGGCTGGGTGCAGAGGAAGTTTGAAGTTAAACTTGTTGTGAATTGTTTTTCACAGATAAAGCACTAGCAGCAGCAGGGCTCAACTCTCAGATTGCTCTGAATTAATTTTGGCAGTGTGTTTTAATGGCAGCAGAGGAGAATCCTTTAAGCAGGAYGAGAACAAGATCAGCAGTGCCCTGCCTGAGCCCTGTGGGCAGTGTCTCTCCTGACCTGCAYTTCCTTGGAGTCCCCTYCTGGGTGTTTAATGGGGAGMAATCCCAGAGTTCTGCCSCACTGTGGCTCAGGGTGTTTCACWCCAYGGGAATGAGTCAAGCATTAGGAGTYATTTCCCCCTGAAGTTTGGTTTGGCTACAGAACTGAGGAGCACCTGCAGAGGGATCAGGTGCAGAGGGATCARAATGGGCAAATGACTGCAGAGCTGCAGGGTGGGAGCTGAGAGAAGGAGGTCCAGCCTGGCCTGGGGGAGGATGGTGCTGCTATTCCAAAAATGCCTCTGTAAGAAGGGGCTTAGCTGTGCCTCTGGTCACCCCTGCTCCCACTGCAGCTGGGATTTGCTCTTGCAGGAGCACATATCTCTGTGTGGAGTCACCTTGGCTCCTTGCAGGACTCAGGTCCCCAGGAGGTAGCTGACTGCATTTCCAAAACACTCCTTCTTTACATATTTACACATCAAACGCTGGCCAAGAAGCCGCGGGTTGCTGCGGTTTTGTTTTGTTTGATTAAATTCTYACTGAGAAAAGCTTCAAGAAAATAATGTCCTGGAGAATTTGGGAGGGAGGGAGCAAGGAGAAGGAACAATCCTAACAAACAGCTGGTGGCAGAAAATCTGAGCCTGCCAAGAAGGAGAAATGTGGGAGAAAGGAGTTATTCCGGGCTGGAGTGCAAAGCAGACTCAGAACAAAACATAAACAACCCCCTCCAATCTATTTCTGGGCAAGCAGACTGTGTTTCATCCTCACCCTTGTCCAACTCATCTGCGTCCATCAGGGCCCCTGCTGAGCCCTTCTGGAGCAGCCAGCACGCTCTGGCCACTCTGGGGAGTGAGGAGAGCAYCAGTTCATTCAAAAGGGGCATGAATAAACCCTGTCACCACTTTGCCTTTCTTCTTTGTCCCAGAGTTTCTCTCCTGTGCTCCCTCGAGGCTCTTCCAGCAAATACTGCTTTGGGTTCCAGCTGCTGCAGCCAACTGAAGTTGCATTCCCTCACAGGGTGCTTGATCCCCCAAGTTTGTGTTGTGTCTGTAAGAAAAGCAGGATGAAGGGCTGGAAATAACCTCCACAGCAGAAACTGAGGTTCCTGTGAAGTGCCCCTGTGCTGGGAAGGAYTGGAACTAAAGGGGTGCCCCCCTTTGTTACCAGGCAGGAGCAGCACTGAATGATGCACCCTGCCCTCCTCTGCAGTCAGGCCAGCYCTTCATATTTTGGTTTAAAATTCAAAGGCAATTCTGTGCCTGACCTTCCTTGGCTTGCAGGGGATGAGTGGACATCAAAGGAGTCCCCAGTGATCTCCACAAAGCCCAGAAATACGTGGTGATCCATGAGAACAGAACCCCCTCAGCTCCCCCAGAGCCCRGGCAGGGAGAGGGGAAGGAGCCTTGGGGATGAGGTCAGTGCCTCTGGGCTGTGCCAGGGCACAGGGAAATTGCTTTTAGGGTGGGGGATCTCAGCTGCAGCCAGTGCAGGACACAGGGGATGGCCCACAGTCCCCTGTGTGTGGAAGGGTAACTGAAATCACTGAGAAAGAATTTTTTTTGGATTCTTGGTGAAATCCAGCTGATGTTGAGGCTGAAGGRCTGAGCCACACAAATGCTGTCCCTTCCCCCTGGGTTTCCTTCMTGGAGCACCTCAGATGGAGGATGAGCCACTCAGGAGAAGTCAAAACAGAAAATCCAATTTTCCACCTCCTGGGCCAGCCCAGCTRAACTAGAAATCCCAAAATAAAACCCATCCAGCCACTGTTCCAATGTGTKTCCAAGTGCAAGGCTTTGCTTTCCTGTTGGGTGCTGGGAGCAGTGTCTGTAGCCCGTGGGTGCAGCACCCAGTGCTCCAGTCCAGCTTCCAGCCTCAGCTGCCAGGCACAGGCAGGAGACAAACAGCTTCTTCTGGGGGGTTTATGACAGAAAAATGCAGCTCAGGAGGCTGCAGCAGCCCTTTCCTGCACATTTGTGAGCAAATCCTGGAGAGTTTTCTCCCTGACATCATCCAAAGCCTGCACACTTGCAGCTCCCAGGAGAGCCCCTGATGAAAAAGTCAGATGAGCTATTTTCATCCTGCTGGAAGTGGCCAAAGCAGCTTTAGGAAGAGGAAGGTGGGGGCCTGCTGCAGTTTGCCAGAAGGATCTGAAGCATTCAAGTCGTGTCTTTGCAGCAGCAATCTCAGTCTGACAGCCCCTAAAACCCAGAGTGAGGGAAGTGGCAGCTCAGGCTTCCCATGCTGTCCCTCAGCCCACCTGCAGGTACATTAACTGAGTTTGGGAAAGCAGGCAAAGGGCACAGAGAGAAAAATCCTACAAAGCTGCCTGCTCTGCTTCAAATGAGCAGTTCTTAATACCCATTTCCTTCTGAACTCTGTTAAAAATCAGATGGGGAGAGACAGATCAGAGAAACCCCCTTTTCTGGCACCCCAAAGCTGCACTGGGGGTGAATGMCAGCTCTGGRAGAGCACTGGAAAAGAGATTTCTTCCTGTTCTGGGAAGAGAGAGACATCCAGAAGTGACACAGGTCAGAAAAACCCWAACCAAGCTGCACTGCCATTTTAACACCAAAATTCCCTGTGGGGCAGGTCAAGCTCCCTGTGATTTTCCTTAATATCTGTTCCTCCAGGATCCAAGCTTCTCTCCCAGCCCTGGCATTCCCAGCCCATTCCAGAGGCTCTCAGGGGAGCAGCTGGGGATRGGCAGGGGCACAATCCTGTCCCCAACTCTGTTCCTGCCTGTGGGATTGGCTCACAGAGAGATTTTGGGCTCTGTTTTCAGCTGTTTCCCCACAGGTACTGTGGGGACAGGGCTGTGAACCCACCTGAGAGCAGCTCTGGGTGCAGGACATGAAAAAACAACAAAACAGCAACAATCAGCCCCAGAAAATCTCCCAGCCAAAATCAGCCCCAGAGAATCTCCCAGCCAAAATCAGCCCCAGTGCAGGGGTGAGTCTGAAGCCAAACTTGTGTTTTCAGGTGATGTCACTCAGTGTTTTTCTTTCTTTCCTTTTAATAAAAAGGAAAGGAAGGAAATGTGAGAATGTACCCAGACAACTTTGTCATTTTGGGTTTTACTTCAACAGAAATTTCACCCCAGTCCAAGGCTGCATTAGGAAGTTCCCTCTCTACCTGGCAGAATATTCACTTGTATTTCCATTAAGCACTGCACAGACATCAGATAGAAGGCTCCCAAGTGCAAATATTTTTCAGGTTTTGGGAAACAGRAAAGATAAATAGAAAACAAGTTGCAACTCCATCAAGGCTTTTAATGAAGCCCCATGTCCAGCAAAGTACCCAAGGTTGAGATTAATGCTTCACTGGCCTCTCTATGTTATTTTAATGATGTGCTTAAYGTGAAAAGATTTTCTGAAGCAGCTGAAAATGATAGTGGGGAAGGTGCATAAACAGCAGTTCAGTCAGAGGGCACTGAAGGGAAAGCAAAGTTTCTCTGCAAAATGCAGTGCCACTTTCTCTGTGCTGTGCTCTGTACTTGGATGCTCCCTTGGGTGGCAGGTGTCCAACCCCTCCTGGCACCTGCAAGGAATTTAGGGAGAGAAGAGCCTTGCAGAGGGGTTCATGTCCTAATCCTTGTGCACATTACCTGCTCCTAATGGCACAAACTGGAGATGACAGCAGCCAGGAAGGTGAGATTTGCATAATGCTGATCAATTTGAAACCTACAGTAAACAGAAGTGCTTTCTGATKGCATTTCCCAGTGCAGCACAGCCGAGTGTTTGGTTATTCAGGTCAGCTCTCACAGCAGCAATTGCACCTCTGCAAGGCGAGCTGGGGATACAATCACACCCGGAGCCAGGGAGGACGAGAGGAGTTTATTGGGATACATTTAAACACCTGCACAGCCCCCCTTCCCCAGCACAGAGCTGAGAGCTTGTAAGGGTTCTTTGGCTTCTGCTTGAGAGAGCTGAGCCCGGGGAGGCTCAAGGGCTGGGACAGGCTGGGGGAGCAGCTCCTGGGAGGCCCAGGTGGGACAGGGAGGGAAGGGAAGGGAGGGTGTCAGGGTCAGCAGCTGCCTGCAGAGTCCTGATAGGTTCTTTTAGGGATCTGAGAGCGTAAGAGACACAGCAAAGGGACAAAACCAGTTTAATCATCAACAATGAACTTTATTTAGTGCCAACAACAGTATGGGATAGTGGGAGAGAAATAGAGAATAGAGARAAAGAGAGAGAAAGAGGGGAAGGGGATTATAGCTACCATGGAGAGCCCAGTCCTCGATGAGATCTGCCCATGGATGCGGCTTCTTCCATGGGGAGTGCATGAACTGGGATCCAGTGCTCATAATCTTTATAGGTCTTCTCAAAGTGAGGGGCATTTGGCCAAGGGATGGGGCAATACAGAGCAGAGGCAGGACAGATACAGCACACGTTTAGCCTGGCATTAGCACAGCCAGTACTCCGTGTTTTGCCCCACTGTTCAGTCTCTGGTGCAGTGACCACACCTGGGGGCAGGCTGCAACAAGCCCTGCTCCCCTTTGGCCACTTCACAGCTCCCCCTTTTCCCAGGGCCTGGGGTCTCAACCCCGAGGGTCTCAGTCAGTCCTTGGAGGCAGCTGTGAGGCAGATGAGGATCTCAGACTGACTCTGACAGAGGGGATGGAAGGAGCTGCTCTGGCAGAGGGGTTTGTGCCCCCAGCCTTGCCCACRCTGGGCACGAGCAGGGATAAGGAAAATCACAGCAATCCCTGTGCTGCTCCATGGGCAAATGGGAGAGAGAGAGCACAGCTCTGTCCGGAGGGGGAGAGAGAGAGGGAAACTCTGCCAGGTGCCCCTCAGCAATGCCAGGCTTTGGGCTCTAAACCCCTGTGCAGGCTGGAGTGAGAGCACAGGGGACTCTGTGCAGGTGCCAGCCCTGAGGAACCAGCCTGGGCCAATCCAAAGGGCCAGTGCCACCACAGAAACCAGTTCTCTTCACAACTGTTAGCACAGATGAGACCATGACTGTAAAATTCTGAAAATCTGGTGTGAGATTGGTGAGAGTGCAGGTTCACCACAGCAGGGATTTGAACCTTCCTTTTGTACACTCTGCATTGCTCCAAACCACCAAATCCAGAATGAAAATTCCCATTAAAGAACTTCCAAACTGTTAAAATCAGGTTTCCATCACCCATGGAGGCAGCTGCTGTAAATAGGATTTGGCCCAACAAGGGGAAGGGCAAAGCTTCAGCTGCCTGCAGGGTCACAGGTGAGATGGCCATGGCAGTGGGCAGGGGGTTGGGAAGGTCTCAGCCCAGGAAATATCCCCAGAGGAGGGAATATCCCCATTCCCTCCCCTAAACCCTCCAGGGACAGCACCCTGCAGGGACAGGGGAGCACTGGGGGTGTGGAAGGGCCCTGGCCCTGTCCTGGGCACCTGAGCAGGGTCACCTGCAGGGTGTGTCCTGTCCCTGCACACCTGAGCAGGGTCACCTGCAGGGCTGTCCCTATCCCTGCACACCTGAGCAGGGTCACCTGCAGGACCTGTCCCTGTCCTGCACACCTGGGCAGGGTCACCTGCAGGATCTGTCCCTGTCCTGCACACCTGGGCAGGGTCACCTGCAGGGCCTGTCCCTGTCCTGGGCACCTGAGCAGGGTCACCTGCAGGGCCTGTCCTGCACACCTGAGCAGGGTCACCTGCAGGGTGACACCACCTCCACCACCACCTCTGCAGGGGAAAGGCACAGACACTTGGAAGAGCTGTTCAATGTCTGAATTAGTGCCCACAGTCAGGCACCACCCCACGCTGTGTTATGTGGAAGAACAGATGGGGAGGTGTTTYCCCTCACATTTAAAAAATAATTGCTTGATCATAAATGATGATTATTTCAATTGATGAATCATTTGGATTCATTTTAGGGCTCAAGTCATATTTAACAGTGCCATAATTGTGGCATGAAGAATTAATTCCTCTCTCATGTATGTTCTTGTTAGAATTGGAGCAAGTTAAATKATTATTTCTTTTTTAGAGGGACAGTTTAAATGACAGTCAACCAAGAATACAGAAAAATGTCCTGATATGAAATGATTGTGGTCAGTCCTTTTGTCCCCACGCTCTTTCACACACACGAACACCAGTCCCTCTGCCCAAGTGTGCAAAGCTTTGTTTTTACAGCCCACAACCCAACACTTGAGTAACCTTTCACATAACACWTGTGTAACCTTTCACACTGAGCTTYGAGYCTTTCTCCAAGTGCAATCACACTYGTGAGGTCAGCCCAGACATGTCAAACACAGGATTTGAGACTGAAAAGAGAAACATCCAAGATAATCAAAAATGTGCTTCTCCCTCCGGGGAGAATTTACAGAATTATTTTTATGATCAGAAATATTTTATTGATGGGAAATGAGAAGCTGGCTAAGGAAATTCACCATTAGTTCCAACAGTTTGTCCTGTGAGTTGCTCAGGAATCTCCAAGCACGTGGAATCCTCTGGCTCAGCTCAAGGAGAGCCACCCYAAACAGGGAGCAGCATTTGGGTTCCTCAGGGGAAATGTTAATCAGGACCTGCTGGAGGTCCTTTAACAGCCAGTGTTTTATGACAGGATGGGATATGGCTGAACCTACTGCAGTCAATGCTTCCATGGGGTGGAGAAGGAAATACTGATGTGTTTTCAGGCACTGGKGAGGTCAGGAGATCTTTCAGAGCCTGACCATGAGAAATGCCAAGGGAGAGTCCCAACAAGGCACGGGATCAGCCTGGTCACTCCTCTCCTGAGAGGGCTGGAAGGCAAAAAAAGGCTCTTTTAAATAAAGAGGGAAAGGGCTCAAGATTGATGAGGTGGGCAATAGCTCATATTTACATATCTGGGGCCTCCCTGACAGCAGAAAAAATAAGTTAGCCCAAAAARTAGAAATCTAATCTACATTCACTTCCCAGCTTGTCAGGAGGCCTCGGTGCAGAGCAGCCTCCCTTGGCTGCACAGGGGTGTCCCACACAGAGACCCCACCAATAAATCTGTTTGATTTCCTGTTATGAGAAGCAGACAAAGGGATACAGGCAGGGATGGGCAGAGCTGTCTGCACAAGGGAAGAGCCTGTGCTTTCACCCCAAACTCAAACCCACCCTGGCCGAGGTTAGCGAGAGTTCAGTTCACGTTGGGGCTTTTTTCCCGTTCTTTCTCCTTCTCGTGCCTTCCCGTGGGAGCTGCAAGGAGACAGGACAAAGCATTTCTTTCCTGCTGGCAACKAGCAGCCCTGAAAGTGTCACAAAAAGTTTGCTCTTGAGAGATTTCCAGTCSGAGGGTGTGATCTTGCAGCCCTTCCCGATGTGAGTAATGCCGTGACATTTCTCGTGGCATTCACCGTGCCTGGTGAGAATTTCTTGGCATTTCTCTCCAAGTGTTTTTCCCACACCACTCCTTCCTTTCCTTTCTTCTCCCCTCCATCCAGGGCACGTCACACACACACAGAAAGGGAAAGGTTTCAGGTGAAAAAGGTGTTTTTTCCCAAAGCCCTGAGGAGCTGGCGACTGCAGCTGCCTGCTGAGGTTCCTCCCAGGAGGGGACATCCTCCCTCCAATCCCATTTTGCCCACAGTCCATGGGCTGATCCTGATCCTGAAGCCCTGACCAAGAGGTGTTAATGGCATGAATGTCCCAGGAGTCCAGCAGGTCCCCAATGACATTGAAAGGCATTAGGATGAATGTGGTAGCATTGCAGGGTGTTCTGTGAAACACCACAACCAACAGCCTTGTTTCTGTGCAGGAATATTTTCAGAACTGCTGGGAATTCCCCACAACATCAGGAGCCTCACTGGATCACCACTTCTCCCAGCAAAATGTTTCAAAACAGTTTATRCATGTAAATTTGCTCATTTGCATTTTTGTGGGGTTTTTTYCTTTAGAGAGACCCAACATCTAYGAAAAGGAAACAGATTTTGACAAGGTTGTGAAGGTGGARTTGAGGAGCAAACACAAAATCCAGTGCACAGCAAGTGGGAATCCTGAGCCRTGGATCCAGTGGAAGTGGCAGCCCTGCAACCCCACAGACACCCTGTAAGTGATGTCCCTGTGGATGAACACATTCCTGATTTGTTGGCTATTTCCAGTCAGGTTTTCTTTCCACTCCATCCCATTTATCTGAGCTAAAATCACAAGCAGAGTGAAGATCKCCAGGATTCTGAGCCCAGCTGTGTTTGGCTGTGTTTGTGCACCTTGTGTGTTACCTGAATTGTGTTAAATAMGTTTAAAGTGACTAAAGATCATTGAATTTTCCTTTACCTTGACCAGCAATGCCCCTGACTTCCCTTAGCCCTGCTGAATGCTGTGAATATTTGACAAAGGAAAACAGCAGGATCTGTGAGCAGAGCTAACACACCTTTTACCTTGCAGGAGCCTTTTCCAGACAAACCTGCTGAAGGCTTGTGTTCCTTAAATCCTTATGAGCCTCGTGGCCCTTCCCAAGGGCTCAGGCTCCTGTGGCAGCCTCGGTGTCCCTGAAGCTGGGGGAGGGAATTGTGTCTCTCTGGGGACCCCTCTGTGTCAGGCTGAGGTGTGAACACACAGCAAAGGCACTGGGCCAGAGCTGCCAGAGGGGAAGGAGCCAGGGAAAACCAGGATGCCTTTGGAGATTTGCCTAAGGAGACATTCCCTTTGCCCCTGAGCAGAGAGAGGCCTTGGCTGATGGTCACTCACTTCTCTGGTAGCCCCTGGGCACCAGGAGCCAGGTCCTGCACRATTCTGACCACTTGAGCTCCTCCCTGCAGGGAGAGGGATGAAATCAGGTTTTCCACCCATTAAAAAAATGAAGACAGATCTAGAAAGCAAGGGAGAACATTGCTGGGTAGTGCCTTGTTCTCTCCCTCACTCATTGCTGTGACTGGCAGGCCATGAGGCAGGGGGAGGCCAGGGAGAGAGAAATCCTGCCCCAGTTCTGTGGTGCAGCACAGGGATGGGTGTTGGGGGATGCAGCCTCAGCCTGGCAGTGACCCTGTGTGCCCGCCCCAGGGAGGCACCCCCAGGGCTCCTGTGGCAGTAAACTCAGGGATGTGCTGGCTTTGCTGGCCCTGCAGGGCAGCAGGAGGCACAGGGCCCTGCCTGGGAGGGGTTCAATGGAAACACCACATGGAAACAGCTTCTGCATCCCTGAAAGCTACAGAGGTGACCCGAAATCTTTTCCAGACCTTTTTGTCTTGAGGGAGAGAATTGGCCAGGAGTGCTRAATTCAACCAGATCCAAACCAGTGACCTGGTGGCAAAGGACCTCACATAACCCTTGTTGCAGCTCTCTGATCTTATCAATTTAAATACAATTGCAGAGTGSCTCTACCTCTGCTGGCCCCAGGGGCAGCCTTATCTCGCTCCAGCAGAAGCTGGAGGAGGATTCCTGTGGGAAATGACACAGTCCCCATTTCCTTCTGTTGTCTGACTTCCTCTCTCTCTCTCTCTGTCTCTCCCCCCACTCTGCCTCAGCAGAGCCCTTTGAATCCCTGAGCACCAGCATTGTTCCTCAGAGCTGCGATGTGATTTTCCTTCCTCTGAGCTTTTCCCCCTCAGCCTCAGGACAGGATTGTGCCTTGCAGGAAGTGCCTCCAGATCTYCTAATCAGGCCCTTCTGAGAGCTGCAGAGCCTCCCCTGGCCCAGGGAGCTGCCCCTGTGCTTTGTGTGGCTTTGGCCAAGGCACAGCTGATTTATGGAGGAGTTTYCTGCAGCATCAGCCCTTGGTCAGCACCTCTCAAAGTCCACATTCATTTTAACCTCCTGAAAGCCCGTGCTGGGCTCCCAGCCTTTGCATTTCTGGCAGTAAGAGCTGTGTCCATGCCTGGTTTTACCAGGCTGAGGAACACAGGGAAGTTCTTTGCCCTGGATGGTGCAGCTGGACCTTCCCACGTGACGTGTTACACACTCTGCTCCTTGCCCATGTTCCAAAATGAAGATTGAGAAGTGTCTTCTGTGGGATGTGCAGCATTCAAGGGGCTTTGTGCTGTTCTATCCCAATATTTATCTGTCCTACTCCCTCAGCCCACGCTTCCTGCTGGAAGCTGAGCACAGGCAGGCWCTCAGCACCACCCACCTCCCCACAGTGTGGAGTGACTGGCATTTTGAATTTGGAAATATAACTTATATTAGCCAGATAAAACTCACATGGTTTAATTGACTGTCCAGTATTTTCCATTTCTAATCTTTGCAAAGACTGGAGGGTTCATTGCTGGTCATGCACTGATTTTTTTTGCCTCTATCAAGGTGCTTTGTACATAATTTTGAAATGTTACAAAGAAGGAATGGAGGAATTTCACAAAGAAGTAACAGACTCCAGCAGCAACAGTTCTTAGGTGTATTTAAGACCTAAGATTATTGTCTAAAATGGACATTTTCTCACTGCAACACACCTCCCTGCTTCCCTTGAACACCATCTCTGCTTCTCTACCTCCAGGTGCAATCCTGAGGGGCCAAAAGTTGTGGTTTGGGAGAACATGGTCATAGGAAACAAGATCAGGAGCATCGAGAACACCCCCGTGAGGCAGGGGGACAAACTGAAGGTACGTGTGGGACAGCCTGGAATGATGTCAGGGGATGCTCACCCCCAGCTCTGCTTCCCAAGCTGCCGAGGCTTCTTTGCATGCTTGGAATTCCCCAGCGCTGGGATCATCCCAGATCTCTGCTGTTTACAACTGCTGGGCTTTGGGGATGATGTCACACACCCTGTTTAAACTCTCCCAAGACTTCTGGGTCAAAACCTCCTGTGTCTGCCTCAGCCTTGAGAAAGTGTGAGAGTGCTGCAGTTCGGGGGGTGCTGTGGTGTGAACGCTGATGGGGGCTCTGAGTGCATGAAACACTTGGAGAGCTCTTGGCCCTACCCCACTTTGTCCTGTCCCCTTTGCCCTATCCCCCTTTGTCCTGTCCCCCTTTGTCCTGTCCTGCTTTGTCCTGCTCCCCTTTGTCCTGCCCCCTTTGTCCTATCCCCCCTTTTTCCTGTCCCCGCCTTGTCCTGCCCTGCTTTCTCCATCCCAGCAGCAGGAGCTGCCCAGGTGTGGTGACAGTGCCACAGGTACCTGCTCTGATKTCCAGGGTGTGCAGGTGGCAGGTTGAAACCACTTCCCTGGGGCAATGAAGGAGGGAAAACCTTCCCTGGACACTTCCCTGCCTGCTCCCCCTTCCAGCAGCCCTGGGATCACCCTGCAGAGATCCCTCCAGGAATGACCTGTTCCGTGTCCCCTGGTGCCACTGCCCGATGTTCCCCAGGTCCAGGCTGGAACCTGCAGTGGATTCCTCCCTGCTGGCTGTGCTGGGCTCTGCCTGGGATTGCCTGCTGGGCTTGCAGGGGTTGCTGGCTCCAGGAGTGGGTYTGCAGCTCCAGGAGTGGGWTTGCAGCTCCAGGAGTGGGTTTGCAGCTCCAGGAGTGGGWTTGCAGCTCCAGGTTTTGAGGTGGATGTCCCAGAGGTTCAGGGGCTGATCCTGCAGGGTGCTGCACGCTGCCTCTGAGAATGGCACAGTTCTTGAGTTACTCCTGTGCTTAAAGTTAAGCACAAAGCTAAAGTGCTCTTCTGGACTGGCTCCAGACTAAATCAGCAGCTGGCAGGATCAGTGCCTCAGCCATCTGCTCTGTCTCAGGGAGACTTTCCAGTTCTCAACATAATCCAAACCAGAGCTCTKAAAACATGGAGCTYGGGCTGGGAAGGAGAAAAKCAGTGTTAGCCCTCATTCCTGACTTTTTCCATTGCTGGGATATATTTATAAATTGGATTTATTTAGATGGCATAGCAYCCCTTAAGCTCTGGCTTTAATGTATTCTTTAAGAACTTTGCATCTTAGGTAAAAGCAACCCCCTAAAAGTACTAATTATTTATAAAAATGGAGGTTGGTGACATTTACCTTCAAAGTTTCCTCTTTTTCTAAGACTTTTTGGTTGCTGCATGGGCTGACAAGAGCTTTGAGACTCTCAAAGCTACTGTTTGTCTCCATATATTATATATATATAATCAGCTTTTACATATTTCATGATTAAAGTTAGGAGCTACATAATTTTACAATTTATGGTATACTCATTCTTTTCCTCCTTGGCTGAAAACACAGTCTGAGGTGTTTCCTATTAATTCTTATATCCTGATTAAGATKAATGTCACTAAATTACAGGAATCTCAGGTTTCACTCCCTGCTCACATTGCAGACAGTTCCTCTCCTTCCCCCTTTCTCAAGTTCAAGGCTCTGTGTTAATTGGAGTTTTTATATTACAGAATATAATTTTTTTAAAAGTCTCTGAGGAAAAAGTCTTCAGACATTTCCTTGAGTTTTYTCAGTTGTTATTCCCACCAGAAATGGAACAGACAGGAAACAGCCCCATCCCTTCCCACCATGTCCCACCAAGTAACTCACCTGCACTAACCAAGGAGATGAAAAAATAAAGATTTATAAAGCTGGAGTCAGGGCTTTCAGGAACTGTGTTAGGAACCCGGGATGAGCTGAGGTTGGGGAATTTCCTGTGGGATTTGAGCCTGTCCCATGAGCACTGCAGTGTTGGGCAGAATTCATCAGGGCTCCAGGATTTGTCAGCACCCAAGAATTCACCCTTGGGAGCTGCAGCAATAAAAGCTGGTCCAGCCACAYGTGAAAACYTGCATTAACTGYTTAGAGCTGCTAAAAATRCAGGGATAACTGCCCTGGARCCACCAGATCCAGAAATTTGCCCAAAASCAGCTGGCAGGGCAGCAGGCACTGGGCTCTCCCAGCAAACCCCAGGTGCTCTTGGATCACAYGAAGCTCTTCAGACAYCCCCTGACAGAAMTGCCATGTAAAAYTGAGCTCTCTTGTCAYCATCCTCATCATGATTATCCCATGAGTACTCCACAGACAGAGAAGTGAATGCCACCTCCTCCTGCCTTCCTGAGCCTGGGTCTCATTCCTGAGGAGAAGCACGAGGCTGAGGTTCAGGTTATGATGCACTTCAGTGAAGTTTTGGTCAAACAGTGGCTGAGGCAGTTGCACTGTGATAGTTTCATTTTCCCTGGGGCTTTGAGCCCATGTTGAACTTGTCACTTTGGGATTTAAAGTACTGATTTCAAGCTCCTCTGAATCTGCTTTTCACACCAGGTGTAACACCCGTGACTGCAGGAATTGCCTGACTTTTCAGTCACAAGGAGCTAGGTTGCTATTTTATTTTCATTCCTGTTAGCAAAATAACAAACTGGCCTGAGCTTGGGACCAGCAGAAGGGAACAGCAAGGCTCATGCATAATTCAGTGCCCTCTGGGGGGTTCTTTTCATCTCTTTTCTCCCTTTCATGTCTRTATGAGAGTGGCCAGGCCACGTGGGTATTTCTACTGGTGAGATTCACAACCACTCAAGAAAACTGACCCAAAAATGCCAAGTTTAGAGCTCCTGAAGGAACAAAAAGACAACATTAGAGCAGTGGGATGTGAGTGCTGAGAGGTGTGTGAGCTGCTCAGCCAGGCTGTCCAAACCTGGCACTCCAAGGAGCTTCCCCAGCCCTGCCAGCCCAGGGGAGTGACACAGGGAGGGGACAGGCACAGGGAGGGGTTGGGACACAGCAGCCACTCCCTGGGGATCAGCCCAGCCGTGCCAGGCACTGCCCAGGCACAGGAGCACGAGGAATGTCCTTGGTGGGTGTGCTGAGAGCCTGGCCAGCAGCAGGACATCAGAACTGGCCCTGACCTCCTCAGTTCACAACCACTCGAGAAAACTGACCCAAAAATAGCAAATGTACACCTCCTGAAGGAACAGAAAGAACAGAAAATCTGCTGTCACTGGAGGAAGGAGCAGGGGATGGTGATTGCTCAGGAGCAGCCAGGATTTACCCACCTGCTCCAGGGGCTGCAGGGTGATCAGTCCCTCCATCCCACAGGTCCTCCAGAGGCACCTCAAACYTCCAGTTAGCCCAGTTCCCAGCCCAGTCCAGCAGCTCTCCTGCCCTCCCAGTGCTGCCACCAGCTGTGCTCACACTCAGGAAGGCACTGGTGKCTCCCCTTTCCCAGGGAGAGAACAGCCCCTGCCAGAGATGGGAGCAAAGCTGCAAGTTGTCAGCCAGCTCCCAGAATTCTCACTCATCCTCAGCCCATCCTTTAGCATGTTTGGAGTGAATGAACTCCAGTCCTGGATCAGGACTGTCAGGCCATGCAAACAAGTGTGAGTGTGTGCCACTCACGTGGATGGATTAGGAGTGAGCTGAGTGCTCTCTGTGCAGGCTCCCTGCTGGAGTTCCTGTAATTCCATCYCCCTGTTGCCACCTCCAGCCCAGCTCTGCCAGAGGCAGACAGCTGAGAAGCTTTCCACCCACAYTTTCCACTCCTCATCCTCACCCACGGAGAGCTAACGAAGTGAAAGAGGAAGGGTTGTTAACTAAAGCTCTCGGGGGGGAGGGATTAGACAAAGGAAAGAGAAAGCAAGGAATAACAAGAGATATTAATTCATGCTGGCTCCAGCTTTAAAAAGGTCTTGTTGCTCTGTCCTTACTACAAGATGTCTTAAAACACTCACAGTGCACGGCTGGGGAATGTTATTTGGCTGCTGCTAAAATAACTTGTTTTTATCAGTTCAGGAACATTACATATGGACTTTATTGAGCTATTCAATCAGGAGTTTTCCCAGCAGCAAGCTCTATTTACTTGTCAGAGCTGCTCTTCAGAAATCAGTCATTTTATTCCTTTGCTTATGGAGTTTTAAACTTAGTTTATTCTTTCCTAGTAATTATTTATTAGCTAATAATCCCTTCCYTGGGCTCGCAGTATTGGGTGGCCTTTAGGTTAAGTAATAGGAAATGGAGTCCTKAATTCCAAATCCAAGCCTGGGATGTGTTTGGAATGCAGTGAACTCCCAGGATCCCATCCAGCTCCCASTAGGAAGATGTCTAGACACAACATGCCAATAATTTGTTATTAATTAGCCCCGTGCCAGCGCTGCCTGCACAGGAGCTGGGGTGGGACARCCCCTGTGGCTGCAGCTCATTGGCAGCTGGGGACCTGTCACTGCTGCTCACAGGGACAGGGACACTGCAAACTGCACATTTCCATGCTGAGAATAGTTCATTGATGGCATTTTCAGTGCAGAGACACAACATTTGAAGGCAATTGCAGGTTTCACAGTAATCATTATTCAGCTCAGCAGAGAGGGCTRCGCTCTGGGTTTTCTGAGGAGCAGCTGTGGGGTGAGCCCTGCCTTGATGATGGAATCACAGAGGGGTTTGGGCTGGGAGGGACTTTGAAACACTCCAGTGCCACCCCAGCCATGGGCAGGGACACCTCCCACTGTCCCAGGCTGCTCCAAACCCCAATGTCCAGCCTGGCCTTGGACACTGCCAGGGATCCAGGGGCAGCCCCAGCTGCTCTGGGCACCCTGTGCCAGGCACTGCCCACCCTGCCAGGGAACAATTCCTGCCCAATATCCCATCCTGCCCTGCCCTCTGGCAGTGGGAAGCCATTCCCTGTGTCCTGCCCCTCCATCCCTTGTCCCCAGTCCCTCTCCAGCTCTCCTGGAGCCCCTTTAAGCCCTGGAGGGGGCTCTGAGCTCTCCCTGGATCCATCTCCTCTCCAGGKGAGCACCCCCAGCTCTCCCAGCCTGGCTCCAGAGGGGCTCCAGCCCTGSAGCAGCTCCGTGGCTCCTCTGGACTCACTCCAACACATCTCAAGCTTTTCTGCCCTGGCTCTGATTCCAGGAGTGGAAAATGCTTCTCCAGGTGCATGGGCTGAGCACACTCAGGGATTGTTCCCTCAGAAGTTTTCCACTGTCTACTAAAGGTCCCCAGGTTCTGGGACTGTGCCCCTGCAGAGTTCAGCAGTTTGCACTGTCAGTAATGGAAAAAGATCCCTGAGTTTGGGTGCTCCAGTTTAAACCATTTTTTCATTAGGGATGSCATTTAGAAGAACAAAATCCTTAACCTGACCTGCCACTGTGACCAAACACACACAGATTTCAAATTTCAGCTACAAAACCAACCAGGATTAGGTTGGTTTGACCACTGAGAACTTTATTTCAGATGTTGGGAAGATAACTGGGCTCCCAGGCTCAGGGATTTCACTCCAGCACACAGCTGGAACGAAAAGTTGATCCAGAATGATTCCAAGGGGAGACAATCACTCCAAATCCTGAGTTGCCAGCTCTGGGATCACATGAAGATCTCTGCTGGATGCTGCTGGTTTAAAACTCCCAGTTTGGAGGGCTCTGGCAGGTGCCAGCTGTGGGCCARGTCAGGAAAGTGCCTGATCTCTGGTGCTCAGGTGAGGAACCAGCTGGGATCCAAGTGCACAGCAATGACTGCAGCATCCAAGCAAGAAAATTACTTTCTCTCTATTCCTCAGTAGTTTTTTTTTCCCCCAAGAATTTGTTCCCAGATTGTTTCCCACTGTCATTTACCATCTTTTTCACCTTCATATCTAGACACGACTGAGATTAGCTCCAGTGAGGTCTCAGGATAGCTATTTGCTTTTTTTGTTTTTCTTTTCCCACTGCCCTGCCAGACTTTTCCTGAGTTATGGAGCTGGAGATGTCAGCATCTGTCTGTGTGTGTGCTCATGAGCATTTACCTCGGGGCCACCAAGCAGCTTGAGGCATTGCATCAGTGTTCAGAAGAGCCACAGTGTCACCCCTAACACTTTGGACACGTCCCAAAATGGATGTTTTATGATTTTGCCTGGCTCTGCAGTGTTATCCTCCACTTCCCAGCTCGAGCTGTCACTTAGGAAGACTAATTGCTGTTAAAAAGCTGTCCAAATGTRTCCCCTCCTGTCCTCAGCACGTACATTGGCTTCTGCTCTTCCCAAACATGAAATCCTCGGATCCAGCAGCCATGAGGAGGAAGATGTTGGTCCTGATTCAGCAGGAATTGCTGCTCAGGGCTCTGAACACGTGCTCATCCCCAGCCCATGGCACTGGGCCACAGCTCCAGCACCAGCACCAGGAGGAGGAGCAGGCTGCTTTTATAGCCAGGCTGCTTTTATAGCCAGGCTGATTTTATAGCCAAGGCACAGCCGTTTACACATCATCAATCACTCAGCACTGCACTGCTCTCTCTGTGGTGGACACCAGAGGGAACTGGGTTTGCTGCTCTCCTTTTTCACCCTGAAATTTGGGGGTTCCTCATCCTTGTGCTTGGTGCCCATGAAAAGTAAAGACTTTCCCACTCAGCCCTTGTTCTGCTGCAAATGCTCCCCATTAGAATGTCAAACACACACGGGATCAAAACCTTTGGAACTCATTTCCCTGGGGGATTTTAAGTGCCAGATCTGAGCAAATCTTAAATAACTCAGAAAATGCATCCCACACAGCTCTAGACACACTCATGGGGCAGCTTTRGGAGGGGTAAAGGAATGTCTTGTGCGAGTTTAGTTTAGGATATTAAAAAGAAAGTCCAGAGATGCTTCTGTGCACTTCAAAGAGCTCTCTGGAGATAAGGACAAAGGGCCAGAGGGTGGTGTAAGTTTTGATGCTCAAAGGCCTTAGAGAGGATGGCAAAGAAAGCGATATTTGTTCCAAATGTGAGGGCTCAGAGCTCCTCAGGTGAATGGCTGCAGGGGAAGCAGAGGAATCCTGCAAGAACATCYCTGTCTGGGTGGCTCAGGCCCTGTTTTCTGCTCACACTCCAAAGGAATAATTAAAGGCAGGGGGTGTGGATATTCCTGTGTGAGCCTGAGAGGCTGCACAGGGACAGGGACAGGGCAGTGCCACATGGCTGGGCCTCACCAGTGGGAGCTTTGGGATGTGTAAGGAACACAGATTCTTTAAGGACGTGTTTGAGTTCAGCCACAGGAATAACRGAACCACCTCTTTTTTCTGATGTGGTGACACTCAGGACATGGCTCCTTCCTTCTCCATTCTGCATTTGCTTGGTGTKACAGCACTGGCAGCTTCTCCAGAGCTTCCTTCCTCACTGAACGAGCCCTGTCCAGCTCCAAGGAAGGGTTTTGGAATCTGGGGGCTCCCAGCCCAAAGGGGCCACGTCATTCCCTCCCTCCTCTGAGGGGAAAAGCAAAATCCTGCCATACTCTGTACCACATCCATAGGAGTTACCTGCTTCCATGCAAATGTGGATATTCCCCACAAAACCCATAGCTGAAAAGCAGGAAAGGGARCAGATGGATGTGGGACTGTGTTTGGATGGATCCTCCAGGCCCTTCACTTCAGCTTTTTGCTCRATGTTGTCACACAAAGACCTTGGCAGTTCCTCAAAAAATGACTCTGTTTTTCATGGGTAAGACAGGGRAAAAAAGGAAGGGTAAGGTTTGGGAATGAGGAGGGAAGAGAATTAGCTGGGCTGAGATGACGAGAGACAAAAACCAAGTAGCAGACTTGTCTGGACTTCCACCCATTATTAACTGGAAACAACCTCCCTACCAGCTTTTGCACCCTGGCACACTCTGCAAGGCTGCCCCACCCTCAGAGCCTTGTTCTCTCTCTGGCAGATCGTGAGCACCCTCACCATGGAGAACAGCAGCGCCTCGGGCATCTTCTACTGCGTGGCYTCCAACAAGGTGGGCGAGGACGAGCGCAGCATCGAGTTCTACGTGTCAGGTAACAACACAAACACCTCACCAAAGGCAGCTGCTGCTGCTGCTCTCATCTCCCTGGCAGTTCCACATGGCTGGTGAGGGCTGCTCCAGGCTCCTGGCTGTGCCTGTGTGCTGTGCTTTGGAGCAGTCCCTGTCCAGCCACCCCAGGCTCCTCATCCCACACAAGGCAGGGTCCAGCTGGGGTGGACATGTCCAACCTCAGCCCCTGTGGCCCTTTCCAGCTGAGATGAACATGTCCAGCCTCAGCCCCCGTGGCCATTTCCAGCTGGGGTGGATATGTCCAACTTCAGCCCCCTTTGCCCTTTCCAGCTGGGATGGACATGTCCAACCTCAGCCCCTCATGGCCCTTTGCCCTTTCCAGCTGGGGTGGACATGTCCAACCTCAGCCCCCTTTGTCCTTTCCAGCTGGGATGGACATGTCCAACCTCAGCCCTGATGGGCCTTTCCAGCTGGGGTGGGCATGTCCAACCTCAGCCCCTGTGGCCATTTCCAGCTGGGATGGACATGTCCAGCCTCAGCCCCCATGGCCCTTATGGCCCTTTCCAGCTGGGATGGACATGTCCAACCTCAGCCCCCTTTGCTCTTTCAGCTGGGATGGACATGTCCAGTCTCAGCCCCCGTGGCCCTTTGCCCTTCCAGCTGCAGCTGCAGCCCCAGGGCCCTCTCTCTGTGCCTTAAAGCAACACTGGTGACTTTTGAGCGCTCTCCTTGGGAAACCTGTGGCAAAGCTGAGGCCTCTGTGGTGTTCCAGAGGCCTGGAGACTCTCCCTGAGCCAGGAGGAGGGTTGGTCTCCAAGGAAATCAGCAGCCACACGAAGGTGAGCAGGGACCCAGCCCAGTCCGGGGCTGTGACGTTGGAGCCTCTGGCCTTTGCAGYGCCCTTTGTGCAGGGAAGAGCTTCTCCAAAGAACACAAACCCAAACAAATACCTGCTTARCCTTTCAGCACAGCAATTCTTGAGGAGTGAGATCAAGATCTACATCATGCTTTCAGGAGAGATAGCCCTTTAAAGAGAGAGGAGAGTACAGGGACAGCCTTGTTCAAGTGCTCACCCAGAACAAACTGAAATGTTTCTGTGCTCTCTTTCTGGATGAGTGGATGTTGGCTGGCAGGATTTGCAGCAAAATATCGATTTTTAGAACAAGGAATGCAGAAGTGTCCTAGAAAGTGAATGTCTGATCCTCAGTGCTTGGTTCCTTGCCCATGAGCAAGGTGGGAGGGCAGAGCTGGCTCATGGCCTCAATCTCCACTCCTCTGCCTCTCTTCCCTTCTGGGTTGTTTGACTCCCTTGTTCCAAAGGAATCCAGCACCTTTCAAACCCTTCTAGCCATAAAAGGGCTCATCAAACACTGTTCCCATTGCTGTTACACACAAATGCCAACAGGAAAATGCCAATAAAGAAGCAGGAGCCATGGAGGGGAAAGATTTCACCTCCATTAGAGATGAGAGGCTTTCAGCCTCCAGAAGATATTTCCCAAAGCTCTAACTCTTCTTTACTCAAGGAAGTGCCCTTCAAGGTGCATTTTTGGGAGATACAGCTCAGATATAAGAGGTCCCCAAGATGTCCAAGGCAGSCTGAAACCAGCTATTGATTTTACACCTCACCCCTTGGGTTATCCAAGCTCTTCACAGAACTGCCACACTTGGAGACTAAGCCCAAAGAAATAAGCCATGAGCATAAGGTCAGATCCAGAGGGTTAGATCATCCCATGCACCTTGCACAACTCTGGTTTGTTTTAATAATTAAATTATGTAGGGTTTTTTTTTCCACCCACAACGAGCTAATATTTCAAATTTTTTATTTCAAGATCCATCTAATGATGTTTTGAGACCCAAGTGTTTTAATCATGCAGTTTGAATTATGAAGGAAATGAATCACTGGGTGAAATTACTGACAGTGGTTATGGTGGGAATGTTTCCATCCAAGCAGACCAGGAGGTGAACAGAGCTTGGCAAGATGGATTTATTCCAGCCTCTGAAGGGAAAACTGGGAGTCTGCACCATTCTGGGGAAGAGGCAAATGCTGACTGAGCATGGCTGGCTTTTGGAAGTGCTGTATTTAAAAATAGTGGTGTTTATGGATTAGAAAGGAATGAAAACTTTCTGAGTGTGGCTAAACTAGGTCATGCTGAGCAGTGGAACAGCAGCAGTGACCTGCTGGGGGCTTCCTGCAGGGGAGGGGTCTCTCTGAGAGCTGCTCCAGCAGGGCCAGGCTGTGGGGAGAGCTCTGCAGGTCATGCTCACACCTGGAACAGCTGGAGCAGGCTCCAGGTTACTCCTCCCAGGAGGTTTCTCCTCTCTCRGTGTGAGGGACATCCAGGGACAGCCTGTGAGGTTCCAGGCAGAGGAAGCCCAGCAGCACAAGGCTCTGAGTGGTCACTTTATCRTTTTGAGGTGGTTCCTTCTGGGCAGGTTGAACCTGAGGGCTGAGCTGGAGGCTGGGCTAGAGCTTGAGAGCACTGAGCAACACGTGGGACTCTGGGACATCTGGGAAAAGCATTTCACCCTGCAAAGCAGCTGCCAGTGGGGCACCCCACAATTAATTCAGCAATTTGCTGATTCTAAGGACCTGCTCTCCTATTATCTCCAACCAACAAACAAAGCTACTGCTCCCTGAGCTGCTTCCAGATCTTCTGGCTGAATTGGGCTTAACTCACTTCTCCCTGGTCAGAAATCTGAAGATGACACAGAGACTGAACTCCTCCAAATCCCAGTTCCACTGGGGCAGGCTTGAGATGTTTTCCCAGGACATGCAGAGTGTTCCAGGGACACTTCCTCAGGTGTTGTCCAGGCTGCTCTCTGGGGATGTGCTCACTTCAGTCTGATGTTTTCACCACCACCTTCATTTCAGAARAAATAATTTATCCCTGTGGAATAATTGTCAGCAACCATTTTGTTCTTCCACTGCAGAACCCCCACAAAAACTCCCACGGACACCAGAAATAGCACCGGGCTCTATTTTTAAACCATTTCTCTGCCAGCAGAGTTCATTTCATGAAGGGTCACAAGGATTTGGAGATCACTCCGAATCCAAACCTTATAAGGGGTCCAGATTGATGAGAAATCTCATCMTGCAGTGACAGCCCCTCCTGCAGATGTCCTGGCTGTCACTGTCCCTCTGCAGTCTCTCCTAAAGGCATTTATCCATTGGGCCCTGGCCTAACTAACTCTGGGATTTTTGTTTCATGTCAATCCAGTGAGGATCTGACCCCTCCTGCCTCTCCCACCACTGCTCTGACTCCAGAGTTCCCACTGGAGCCTTGGGCAGAGCCATCRGATGCTCAGAAATGTCACTGTCCACCTCCAGCTCCAAAGGACATTCCAAGCAGGCTGCAAACTCCCCAGTGCAGTGAAAGCTGCCCTGGTGTCTCCTGCAGGGATTCTCTGCCATGGACAAGTGTCAYTTACACTCTAATCTCTGCTCTGCACCTTGGAAAGGGCAGCTCCACAGAGCTGCAGCTCCAGAGTAAATCAAATTGCAGCCTTTGTCTGACTGCAAAGTGGCATCCCACCCATTGAACACTTGGAATGTTCTGGGAATAGAAATGAATTATGATAAGAATAACAAATAATAACCAAAGCCCTTTTTTTCAAGGGTTTATCTGATTGCCAAAACAACTGAGAAAAATGGAGTTAAAGATTTCTCCCCGAAAGAAAATATTGCATTTCCAGCAGGAGATAAAAATCTGCTCTCAGACAGCAGAACAATGGATGAGCCGGGCTGTTGTAGGATTTTGTGCCACTCCAAAGGGCTCATTCCCAAAGTGTTGACAGCATTCCTGACAAGCACCACCGTTCCACATAGAGGGGCTCCCCCTTCCCTCCATCCCTGTTCCCCCCTGCCAGGCCAGGGCTGGAATTCGGGTAAGAGCAGAAGTTTTGAATTACACAGATTATTGTGCAAAGCACAGGAAATGAAAAACAATTAATTCCTTGTAAACACAAACGGAGCCAGCCTTGCCTTTGATTTATGCTGCYTTTTTACCTCCCCCCAATGGCTCCTTTCCCCCTTTTGCCACGGAGCCCCGCACGGTGGAGAGGGAAATTCGCAGCCACTACAGCTGTAACACAACACCAAAGGCGAATGTTTGGTGACCGCTGATAAAAGGGAAAAGGCCCCGTGGTGCATTCTGTTAGCCAACTTATTGGGAGCCTTCTAAAACACAGTATCTGCTCAGAGAAAGGAACTTAATCACTGCTCAGGTTCAGGATTATGTAAGCAAAGCTGTCTGAGAGATGAACTGACTTGAAATGTGCTCTCCAAGCTGCACTCACTCCCCTGATAACCCAGGTAGGAGGAGAAAACTGAGAGGAGAGCATGAAGAGATAGAGCAGAGCAACTTCTTTTTTCCTCTCTCTTCCCTTCCACTGCAATGAAAATCAATGAATATTCTATTGGAGCTGAAAGAGCTGCTTGAAAGGCAAACAAGATGGGAGAGAATAGCACAGGTTCCGGCTAAAAATATTCAAAATGCTAAATAAAAAATGTCAGGAGAAGGAATGATAAGAAAAACAAGCCAGCCCTCTGCTCCCAGAATGTTAAGTTGGTAGAAAAAAAAAAAAACCCTGGCAACTTTCAAGTCCAGCAGCAAAGCAAAACTATGGAGCATCCTTCAAAACTCAGAGCTTGGGAATGGCCACATCCCATTCATTGGGRATTTGCACCAAAATGCTGCAGCCCAAGGCACTCTTACCCCAAAGGATGCAGCACTTGCTTTGGTTGGAGAGGTTCAGGAGATGTGAAATGCTGCTCGTGCCACAGCCCAGGGTTTCACTGGCTGCAGTTTTCCCAGTTGGAGAGGTTTTGGTGGCCTCAGACATCCCCCAGGGTTTGGATGTGTTGGAAGCACAGCACATCAGGGGTGAGCAGTGGATGTGTCACACAAGGCACCAGGAGAGAGAACTGAGCCTGACAACAGCCTGCAGAGAGCAAACTGCAATTCCAGCACAAGGGAAGAGGAGAAAAATAACAATTTCCACAGCTGTGGCCTGAGGGGTCTCTTCTCTTTTTGGATCTTTTGTGAAGTGTTTCTGGTGCCAGTCTCTAAAAACCATGAAGCAAAAGCTCATGGGTTCTACTCCAGATGACTCGGGAAGAAGAGAGACTTTTAATCACGCCTGARAGCTCCTCCAGGGCTCTGTATTTTATGGAATATGTGGTTTGTTAGAAGGCAGATGGGTTCTTTCAGCAGCCTCACTGTTTCTGCTCGGCTGGAGCTTCTGCAGAAGTTTTTGCAGTGGGAGCCCCTGGCCAAATTCCAGGTGGAATTGGCAGGTGGCAAACGCAGTGCACACCTGTTCTGCTTTAACTCCTGGCCCTCCCAAATCCCACCCAGCTCCTCCTGGCTTGAGGAGGCATCTCACCAACAGCTTGGCACTGAATCATCTCTCAGATGGAGGGCAAAGCTGTTCCTGTTCAGGGGGTGGCCCAGAGTGAGCCTGCCCCTGCTAACATTGATGAAGGCTCCTCATAACTCTCAGCTGCTTGGAAATSCTGACCTAAGAGACAGCAGAGTAATTCCAGATCACTGTGGTTATCCATGAGCTTTCCTTCAGGTGGATAGATCCCTAAAATTAATCAAGTCCAAAGGCAGTAAAATCTCTTCCAGCCCCAATTCACTTGCAGATCTCTGGCAGCTACTGCAGGGCAGGCTCTGACTTTCCACTCACTTTTTCTTGTTTTCAAATGGATTCAGTTGACCACCTCAGGAAAACTGTTGTTTTGTTTTTTTTTCCTTGAGTGAAAAGTTACTAAAAATATAGCAAGAAACAGCTCACTCTTTCATGGCTAGGTCAGAGTCAAGACTSAGAGAATTTACCTGCTAAATAGAAGGGCCTCAAGGACTTAGACATCATTAAATCAGTTAATCCATCAGTGATCAAGTAAATATCCAGCATTCACGTGTGATGAAAATAAATATTGGCACAGTTGGAATAAGAGAGAGTTGAGGAGATTGTTCAGTGGGGAAGRAGGTGTTGCTCCTGAGGGCTGGGAATGGGTTTCTTTATTCCTCTGCAATTAATACTTTGCAGCCCTGATTGTGGAGAGGGAAGAGCTCACAAACACATTTRTCTACTTGGATAGAAACAGCTCCTGATTAAACTCTCTCAGTCCATTAACTCCTTCTATTTRTAAGCTTTCCATTCATTACTTGGAGATGGGATGGTTTAGAATGCTGAGGGCTGGACTAGCACAGSTTAGCACTGGGCAGTGACAGGAACTTTCACTTCCCTAATTCCCAGCTCCAGTGCCTGTTTCCACATTTCCTCATTAAACCTGSCTTGTTCCACTACTGCTGGAAATTTGCCCCTCAAGCAGCAGCCAGGCAGCCAAAGATGATCTCAGCTGGGATTTAACTCCAGACATGTTTTCCCTTCCTCCTAGATGTGCCCTCTGGGCTGCAAACATCCTCCCAGGTCACAGCCATCGTGGGCAATGATGCCCAGCTGACCTGCAGGGCCTCCAAGTACGTCTACACCCACCTGGCCTGGTTCTACCCCTCCTCAGAGCCAGCTCCCAGCCACTCTGTGATCAGGAAAATGGACAACTACTCCATCTCTCTGACCCTGCTCCTTCCCAACGTCACCAAGGAGCAGAGTGGGCTGTACAGGTGCCGAGCCCAGAACCAGCACAACAGCACAGACACCCTGGAACAGCACAGCCAGCTCCTGGTCAGAGGTAAGTGMCAGGGGACAGTGCCACTGGGACGTGTCCTAATGCACCCCTTGTGTCCTGCTCTGCTTTGGTTTTGTTCTTTGCTCTGTGTGGATTGACAGCCTGGCATGGAGAACACTSCCCCAGCCACTGCTGGGTTTGGATAAAATGTCTGAAATCACATCAAGGTGGTTTCAGCAGCATTTCATCTCCCCAGCTCCGTGCTGGGTGCAGGTTTAGAGTTGACTGAGGACAAAAAGCATCACCCACCATTTGCTGACAGCACAGCTGTAACTTGGGATGCTCAGCCCAGGTCTGTATGGCTTTGGTGCCCACTCTCAGCTGCCAGGATGAGATACATGAACAGATTTGGAGCCAGCAGATCCCAAATATCCCTGGGCAATAGTAAAATCAATGACATGTGCCATTTATTCTGGGTAARAGGGATGCACTTTATTATAACCATTATTTTCTTACCTATACCCAAGCCCCCAAATCTTTTATTTCATAAGATCCTCCAGCCTGGTTGGCTGTGGGAATACAAAGGGCAGGACACTCCTGCCAGTGGGAAATCACTGAAAATGAGTGAAGTTTCTCCTGCTTCAGAGTGAAGAAGGTGGGTGATCRTCTCTGAGCCTCCTCAGAAGGGAAAGGGCTGCTGGCATGGGGAATGGAWAGATGCCTTAACCACCTTCCAAAGGTGAAGAAAACCCAAAGCACAGAACTGGAGTAGAACTGAGACAATGCAGCAGCAATCAGGCAGCAGCAGGCAGAGTGCTTCAGAAACTGAATTTCACAGGGGTTTTCAGACTGGCTCCTCTGGCTCATGGGGCACTGCAGGGTCAGCCCAGTGCTGGCTTCAGCCTYGGAGTGAAGGAGCACATTCCCTGTGCAGCCTCCCCTTCCCTTCCCTCCACACACACAGATCCTCACCCACAGCCCTGATTCCAGACTGGGAGCTGATTTATTCCCAGACACAAACACACATCTCCCTTTTCCTGAGGCAGAGAGGAAGGGAAGGAGTCTCACTCAGGTACTGGGCAGTGCCAATGGTTTGGCTGGGCCCCACAGCAGCAGGGCCAGCTGTGAGCATCACCTGCTGGGAGGCACTGGCCTTGCTCTGCTCTCTGCATTCAGGCACTTCCCTTTCCTCTCCCCTGGCAGGTATTTTTATTCAGTCAGTCAGGTTTCCACCTACACACACACCTACACAGYATGGCTATGGGAAAAACACAGCTAGACTGGGGATACATCCATGGAGAATGGAATCAGCATCACGTTCTTGTGAGGATGACTGGAGTCTGTTCTTTGTCTGGCACATGTCAGGCAATTCCTGTGGAGAACACACATGGAAATGCCCCTCCAAACCAGCTTTACTTCCTCTAGTCAAACATTTTATATGTTCTGATGCCACTCATCTTCTGTCCTCATTGCAAGTTTGGGGTTTATTYCATGCTGTGCTTGTGATTTTATTCATTGCTGTCCTGCACCTTTCATAAATGAGCATAAAGTGGGCATYACCATGGTTGTAGTAAGGAGGAAAYTGCACTCCTGAGGGAGGCTAAAAAACCTTTAGAACTGTTTCCTCTTTCCCCCTCCTTTCTCCTTTTTGTCTTCACTTTGCATGTGCACCACCCACTCCCTGTCCTTTGTTTTCTTCRGAGGATGAGGAGTGGGAGCTGCAGCCAAACCTAAGCTTAGACCTGTGAGAATAAACCAAATAAACTCACCCACTCCTCCCAGAACCTTTGGGGGGATTTTTGATCAGCTGATCAACCAGACCTTTGCCACATTGAGCCCAGAGAGGCTGTGAAAGGAGGGGAGGTGAGGGAAGGGCCTCCCACACCTGACTGGGGGCTCTTTTCCTCTGTGGCTGCAGCGAGGGCGGCACCGGTCGTGATCCAGAACCTCACGGACCTGGAGGTGAACATCAGTGGCAAGATCCTGCTGGAGTGCAAGGTCAGCGGGACCCCAGAGCCACAGATCACCTGGAGGAAGAATGGCTACCCCATCTCAGCAGCGTCAGGTGAGCTCCTGCTCCCCAGAATGGTCTGGGATGTGGGATAATGCACTGGCAGGGTCACCATGGCACAGCACCTATGGCAGTGCCCATGTGTGCACACACACACACAAATCCAGGGGTGCCAGAGCACTGCACAGGGCTCCAGCTGGCACTGGGAGGTCAGAGGAAGCTCCTGTGTGCAGAGCCAGCCCAGCACACACCAGACAGCTCTGGGAAATCAGGGAGCACTGCTCAGGCTGCTGGTGTGAGACCAGGGTGTGGGCACAGCCCTGAGCCACAGGGTGCACCTGTGCCAGGTGGGTCTGGCAGCACAGCCTGAGCTCTCAGCTCTCCTGCTCACGACAAACTGCAGCAAAGTCACCTGGCAGAGGGGTTCAGGGCATGCCATGGCACATGAAATGTCCTTTATTTCCCACAGCCCAGTGATGGGAATGTGCTCTCAGCTCTGTGGGACACAGCCCTACAGGGACAGGGCCACCATGGGCAGGGACCTCACCTGAGCCTGCAGCTCCCTCACCTGAGCCTGCAGCTCCCTCACCTGAGCCCAGGTTCCTCCCAGCACTGTGCCATAGAGTCACAGGAGGCCCTGAGCTGGGAGGGGCTCACAGGGATCATCCAGCCCAGCTCCTGGCCCTGCAATCCCTGCAAGACCCCCCAGCAATCCCACCCTGCCTGACCAAACTCTCCTGGAGCTCTGGCAGCCTCGGGGCTGTGCCCATTCCCTGGGGAGCCTGGGCAGTGCCCAGCACCCTCTGGGGAAGAACCTTTCCTGATCTCCCCCCTAACCCTGCCCTGGCACAGCTCCAGCATTCCCTGGGTGCTGTCCCTGTCACAGGGAGCAGGGATTGGAGCTGGCTGAAGGAGGATGCTGAAGAGTGAAGTGAGCTCTCCCCTCAGTCTCCTCCAGCTGAAMAAATCAAATGCCCTCAGCCCCTCCTCATCCTCAAAAGGCCCCTCCAGACCCTCCCCATCCTGGTGCCTTCCTTTGGATGCTCTCCAATGGCTCAAAGTCTTTTTTCTATTCTGGTGCTCAGAAGGGCACTGGAGGTGAGGCTGCCCCAGTGCAGAACTGGCTWTGTCCTGAGTCCTCCCATAAATCGTGGAGAATCCCATGTCAGAGCTGGTCCTGTGGCTTTAATTTTGCAACTTGGRCTAGGTAGGAAATCGAGGATCATCTATAATTCAGATCAGAATGTTCTGAGAGAAACTCTTTATAGCTCCTGAAATTTTATAAATAATTCTGGAGGGACAAGCATGTAACTCATCCAACCAATGGAAACATAAATAAAATATTTGGARAAAACACCTCAGGGTAAATATTTCAGCACAGTGCATGGCAAGCTGTGTGCAGTACTCTTGTTAACAACAACGGGATTCACAGGCAGAACATCCAGAAATTCCAAATGTCCTTCTCTTTTGGATTCCAGTCCTGACCCATTTCCCTATTTCTACCCCAATCATCCCCTCAGTGAAACAGARGAATTCTCAGCACAGTGCCACAAATCAGGAAAAATGAAATTGGGAAAATTAAATGTAGMAAAGTCTCTCATGGGTCATATCTAGGCAACCTCTCTATTCCCACTCCTGTSAATCCAGGATTGCTTCACAGCATTRTTTTTCCAAGAAGTGCYTGAGTTCCATGTTCCCTGTGTCAGAACTCCCATCCCTTCCCACAGCCCTCAGTAATTCCACTGAGTTCCCTTTTTTCCTATCTCCCTGCTATCAGACACCAATCCTGCATTCCTTTGCTAACTTCTGGGTTTGTTTCCAGGCTCTGCCCACTCTAAATCAACATCCACATTTGCTGTTGTTTAAATGATGCCAAATAATTTCTCCAGGTGTTGAAGAGGAAAAAAAGTCAGGGAAGGGTTGCCAGACCAGGAGGAGCACGGGATGAAAGTGTGTCCTAACACCTGCATGGATGGCAGCTGGCCTTCAGCTCTGCCTCCTAAAAGTATTTTTGGCAGGAAGGTTATTGTGCCAACATTAACCAAAATGCCTTAAAACAGGAATTTCCATGGAAAACAACACCCTGGTGATTGAGAGAGTGAAGAAGGACGACGAGGGGCTCTATGAGTGCCAGGCCTCCAATGACTTGGGCCAGGACAGCACATCAGCCTTCATCAAAATCCAAGGTGAGCCTGGCCTGAGGGGATGAACAACCCCAGTGGGCTCTTGAGGGGTTGTGGGCACATTTCTGAGCTGGCTGTACATTCACCTGCAGGTTCTGAGGAGAAATCCAACATCGAGGTGATCATCCTGGTGTGCACAGGGCTGGCTGCCACTCTCTTCTGGCTGCTGCTGACCCTCTTCATTCGCAAACTGAGAAAGGTGAGAGAGCTCCTGCCCTKCACAGAGCCTGGGATCTGCCTCAGTGTTACAGCAGAGTTTGGGGACAGGTGTTTGGGGCAGAAAAACTGGGGAAAATGTCCCTGCAAAATTCRGTCCATGGTTTGTGTTGACTTCTCCAGAGACCCCTTGCACTTGTGATGTTTCCAGCCACTTCTGTGGAACCATAAAATCAGGCTCCTCCCTCTTTAGGAGTCAAACTGGCTTGTGAGAATAACAAAAAAAATACCCTAAATCCTCTAAAATGAGGACTTGATTTCAGCACTTGACTCTAAAAGATATTAAAGAAAGATCCCAGGCTGACTGCTCTAGAAATGAGCTCAAACCACACAGCTGATTTGATCTCCTTGCTCTTTTTTCACCTTCCTTTTTGTGACTCAAAAAGTAAAGTTGCAGTAAAGTTTCAAGGCATTTAGGTGTTTTTCCTAAAGCAAACAGCAAACAGAAAGGCAGGCACAGCTCTCTGCTCTGCTTTCACCAAACCGCAGTCCCACTGCTGATCTCCAACATTTGAGGAAAATTTCCCCYCCTCTTGCAAACACAGGGATTCAGTTCACATTTTCATCCTTGACCTCAGCTTGACAGAGGTGTGGACAACACTGAATTTCTTCTTGCACTTCACAGCTGTGTGAGTGTGCTCACAGAACCCACCCAACCACAATTTCTCACTTTAGCAGCATCAGAAATARCAATTTCCAGCAGCTTCCCACCAACTTTAAATTGCAGTGAGTTKCATCCATTAAGTGGAGAAGTGTGGAGAGTCAACCCTGCAGGACAAAGCACGGTGACAATGCCAAACTCCTGCAGTTCCCATGGACAATCAGAGATTTACTTTGGCTGATCAGGTAGATTTGGTGTTTCCCAGCATCAATCAGCGCCTCCCAAGAGCCAAGAGTGGCAGCCACAAGCAAACATCCGTGTCTCAGCTGTAGGGGAGAAGCAGGAGCTGCACTGATGCATTCCTGGCTCAGAATGAATTTGCCTGGAAGGCAGGGAACTCCCCGGGCTGCCAGACAGCTCCCTCCCTTCGGAATGGCAGCGTAAATCCCCTAAATCATCTCTCCCCACCCTGTTTTTAGCCCGATGCCACAGATATTAAAACAGGATACCTGTCAATCATCATGGACCCGGAGGAGATGCCCCTGGACGAGCAGTGTGAGCGCCTGCCCTACGACAGCAGCAAGTGGGAGTTCCCCAGGGACAGGCTGCGCCTGGGTGAGTGCTCTGGGGCCACCTGGGTGATCCCAAATGCTTCCCAGTGGCAGTGGAGATGATGGATAACCCAAGGAAGAGGCTGTCACAGTGCCCGGGTACTGCCCCCCTTGGGTTTGGGATCACGGAGTTCAGGATCAGCCTGAATGGAGGTGAAATGAGGGATTTGAAAGACTCTGTCAAAAGGGACAGGACTTAATACTTCATCAATTAACACCTGATTTGGACCAGATTTGTCCAAGGTGRAYGAGCCACCTTTACTTAACTCSTAAAASKGWCATATATTATTTATATGTGTTCAAAAAACTAGCTGCACCTCTTTTCCTTGGAAAAGGGAAGCCAAACTCCAGACAGGGAGGAAAGGTACATCCAAGTAYTGTCCCTGCCAAAAGTGTGATTTCATTCCCATAGAAGAAAAAGGAAAGTGAGTTTTCTTTTGAATGAAGCTATCAATTCATCAAATAATCACTTCCTTATCGGCCATCAGAGCTCAGCTTTGAGCTGTAAAAAGCTCTGATGGAAAARTGAGCCACATTTCACTGAACAGCTCAGTTCAGTGGCTGATGGAGTGAGAAAATGCAAAAAGCTGGCTGTGTTTGTACAGCAAAACTGTAACATCTGTGTGCACTGTGGAGTGCAGGGAAAATGTCTGTATTTGTGTGTGCCCTTGGTGCTGCAGCTGGAAAACATGGGAGGAGGAGAGGGCAGAAAAATCACAAAATCTGAGATGATGGGACAGAGAAACTGGCCAAAAAGCCAGACCCTGGGTCAGAGCCCTCAGAGCACAGCCGGTAACACAGGCAGGAAAATCCAAATGAAAGGGAAAATAAAGAAAAGTTATCATCCTAAATTCCATTGAGTGCAGCTTTTCCATCGAATCAATGTCCATAACCCAAGGGTTAAAGGATTGTGATTCCCTGAGCGCCTTGCTGGCTCTCTCCACGATTCATGAGAGATCAGGGGGCCACAATTCACCCAAACTCTGTCTTCCCTGGCCCCAGGTAAGGTTTCTCCCCTCAGTCCCTGCAGGTGCCAGCCCTGAGTGAGTGCAGTGGTTTCCCCTCCTCTGTTCTCTCCCGTGCTCTGTTGCATCCAGGCCATATGGATAGAATTCCCTGCATATCCATATGCTGCAGGATGTGATGTGTCTGTGCACTGTGCCTGGTTCTCCTGCACAGCTGAGGTTTGCATGTCCCCTCCAGCCTGGGCTCACTCTCGACTCTTGCTTCTCTAGGTAAAACTCTGGGTCATGGTGCTTTTGGGAAGGTGGTGGAGGCGTCTGCTTTTGGCATTGATAAATCTTCAACCTGCAAAACAGTTGCCGTAAAAATGCTGAAAGGTACAGAAACCCCTGTGAGATGGTCCCCAGAGTGCTCAGGGAGCTGGGGCAGCAAGGGGCACAGTGCTCAGCTGCCAGGCTCGCTGTGTGTGCAGGCACTGGCCTCCCATGTGGGAATTGGCCATCCTGCATGGGTGCAAGGGGAGGAAATGGCAGCAGCTCCGTGCTGSGCTGCTGATTAAGGCTTGTGTTCCTCGAGGAAGAAAACAGCAGCTTCCAGGTCTGGGGGGTGAGGAGGGAAGCAGATTAGGGAGGGTAATTACACGAGATAGCCCGAAATTGGAGCTGAGCCTTCCATCGCAGCCTGGCCAGATGTAGAACAGTTCAAGGGGCTGGAAACAACCCCGCTGCCAGGGGAGGAAATTAGGGACATCTTGCTTGCAGTTATTGAAAAGGAGGGAAGCTTTCCCCGTGGGGTGGAGGGAAGGAGGGGACTCAGAGCCTGTCCYTGCACGCTGGATCTGCACAGAGCCTCACACACAGCGAGGAGTGAGCACATCAGCCACACTCTGCCTGCTTGGGCAGCGCCTGGAACTGCTCCTGAGGGTGATCCCAAAGGCTCAGTCCCTGCTGCCATGGCCCTCACGGCTCCATSCTGCTGCATGACACCATTAACCCCTGCAATGCCACCAGCCAGTGACTGCTGCCACAGGGCTTGGCTTCTGCTGCTTCTGCTGCTCCCATCTCTGAAATCACAAAAACACCCATTTATCACCTCTCTGGACCTCCTGGTCTCCCCTRTCTATTTTCATCCTTCCAATCATCTTCTCTCCTGCTGTTGTATCTTCTGTTCCATGCCCATTTCCAGATCCCTGAAATATCCCAGAAGTCCCTGATCCAGACATTCCCATCTCCATCAGAACATGCTGTCCTGGACAGCTCTGGGGTTTCATTCCCTTCCATGCTGTGCTTCCCAACTGATCCTCATGTCAGCTCTGCCCTGCCAGCACATATTCAGCAATATTTGGCAGATTCTCCATCATTTTGCAGCTCCCTCCCCCAGTGGAGGCAGCTGCCTGCTGCTCTGGTCTGCCCCTCCCCAACTAACGTGCCCATCATTCATCACTTCCACCAATAAAGCAGATTGTCTAGTACCAGTCAATCCAGGGAATTCAAAAGGCTCTGGAGATGCCTGCATTTCTCCAGAGAGAAATTTCTCCTGCTGGCTCCATGCAGTATCTCAGGTCTGTTCTGGATTGAAGGCTGGAATTCAATGTGCAGAATTATCTCAAACACTTCTGAGCCAGCTGAGTGTTCCAGCAGATGCCAGGGGAAATCAGGAGTGGTACCACCCATGGACACACCAATCACTGCTGGCTGAAGGAATCYTGGAATAGCTCCTTCTTTATGGCACACTTTGGGGAATGATTAGGGGAATTCTACAAACAGATTAAGGGTTACACCTCTCACACCAAATGATTTGTTACACAACTGTTTCTTCATATTTAAAATTTACATGATGCAAAGGCACAGAAAACAGGCCAAARCCTCTCCTGTTAAAATACATCATGGAAAGTTTGGAGAGAAGGCTGGGAAGTGAAAGCAGCACCTGAACAACCTTCTGCTCTGAGGGTGCCTGCCTTAAAATAATGTCCCTGGCCAGCCAAGGCCTCCCCTGTCGGGTTCATGGCTCACACACTGATACTGAAAAATGTATTTCTTGGGTCAATAAGATCTTACAGGCCTGAGTTTAGTAATGCTGTGTGTTCCCTGGGACATTTTGGGGCACAGCTTCCAGGTGTGTGGATTCCTCAYCAGCTGCACTGGAGAGTTCTGAGCTCCTGTACCCAAGTGCTGCTGAACTGCACAGCCCAGCACAGAGGGGGGGACACGTCCTGTGTGCTGGGGGGGCTGCAGAGCTTGGCTTTGCTAAGCTTGCACAAGTGAGTCCTGGCAAAGGCTCTGTGGGCTCAGCTTTGGGGGAAGGGACTGTAACCCTCCRTAACCCAGGCTCCAGAGAGGAAGAGTCACCCCAAAGATAAAGTGTTATCCCACTTCATAAAGGTCAGCAGGACAATGAAACGGATGAATTATTATCTGTGTGAGAGTCTGAAAAGCCAAGATACTCCAAGGAACCTGGGTGGGTTTTGTTTCAAAGGATAAACAGGATCTTGCTGTGTCCTGTTGAAAATATCCTGTTGTGTAAAGATGAATTTTCCTGTTTATCTTAAGCAGAATGTGCAACTACCAACGAATGCAAGGCTCTAATGTCTGAGCTGAAGATCCTCATCCACATAGGACATCACCTGAATGTGGTCAACCTGCTGGGAGCCTGCACCAAAGCTGGAGGTGAGGAGCCCTCAGTAAATGGGGAACAAAAAAGAAATCACCTTTCAGACCCTTTGTGGGTGTTTGGCAGTGCCTGTGGTGCTCAGCACTGTCATGGCAATGCATTGTCAATGCAAGAACAGCCATTCCCAGCTCCTGCTCACAGCAGAGCTGCTGCTGCTCCTGCAGGATGTGGCCTCACCCCAGCCAGGGCTCCTGGACCTCTCCCACCCATGGGCTCACCTCTGCTTTCTCTGGAGGCTGTTCCCAAAAGGGATTCTGCACTGAAGGGAGAACACTGGATTGCAGTGAGGTGCCCAATTCCTCCCCATGGGCATTTCCAGGCTTCTTCTCCCTCTCCTTCCCTGCCTTATGAGGAGGATGCACCAGGCTGAGCACTGGGCTCCCTGAGCCTCCTTTGTCCCAGCACTTCACCCTCTGCAGGCAAACACAGCAGTTTCTGCTCTGGGACAGCCCTGGGTGCAGCAGGAGCAGGGACTTCCACGGGGCTGAGCTGGCAGCACTGGCCCTGCATCTTACAAAGTCCCAGAAATCTCAGACCTTTGTCACTAAAACCTCCCTTCCCACACTGCCAGACAAAGCATCCCTGCCTCCATCTGTGCTTCAGCTTCAGGGGAACAGCTCTCCAGGATGGCTCCTCACTGCTGACCTCCAAAATCTCCAAAACCACTCCCAAGGGACAGGTTCAGGTGACCCAAGGGCAAGGGAAACCCCAGAATGAAATAAATGGAGGGGAAAATCAAGAGACATGGTACAGATCTTGTCATCTGACACCCCAAAGCCACCCCAAAGTTTCCCACAGCTGTTCTCCAGTCACGAGGGAAAAGAAAAAACTTCAGTGAGGTGTATTGGGGAGGATGCCTGGGAAGAAATCTTCCCTCCTGCAAGGTTCCTCAGGATCCAGCAACCAGCAGCCATGGGTACTGCTGGCATCTGGGAGCCACAGACTGGGAGCTCCCAAGAATTGTAGCACTCCAGACCCCAAAAGCTCGTGTGGGAGCAAGGRCAGCTCCAGCTGGAGGGATTGAGGGCTCAGGTGCAGCACCAGGAGAGGGGCTGGAGCTCTGGGAATGCTGCTGGCTCTCCTGTGCTGAGGTCCCTGAGGGGGCTCAGGACAAASAGGTGCCTCAAAGCCAGCAGCAGCACCAGGGCTCAGTGGTTGTGAACCAAAGCAGCCCCAGAGTTCTGCTTGCACAGCAGCACACACCTCACACACGCCTCATCAAGGCTCTCGTTCCGTTTCTCAGAAACTTTATCTCCCAGGATTTCCTCTCGTTCCCATTGTCCAGCCTGCCCCATCCTGAGTGAGAGGTGCCCCTCCCTCCCTGCCAGGTGCCTGGGGAAGCTTTTGTGGGGCAGAGTCTGGAGCAGAGGTGCAGCAGGACCGCAGGGCAGGGAGATCCTCGAGGCAGGCACTACTTTGTGCAAGTGCAGACTCAAGGAAAACAGCCTTGAGCTCCAGAGGCAGACACGGAGCTGAGTTCCTGTGAAATTCCAGGGCTCTCCCCGCCCCTGCCAGGCTTTATGTAACCGTGTATCCCTGATGGAGGCTGGGATTAAGTATGCACATACATTACTTGAACAAGGTACCAAATCAGAGAATTTAACACTTTGGAGTGTCTGAGTTSAGCAGTCAGAACTAATGCAGTGTGTGCTTTACAATGAGGAACACAATATGGGCAGGCCATGGCTAGGAAGCGTCTCAAAACCATGAATTAATCGCTAAGCAGAGCTTTAAAGCTGTTCTGGAATCTGCATTTCCTCAGGGCATCCAYGAGGGACATTGGATTTTGGGTTCTTCAGAGCCAAATCTCTTGAGCASGGCCAGATCCCAGCACTGAGCAGAGCTCTGGGGTCAGCACAGGAACCACTGGGATTTGGGGATTTGGGGTTGGTGTTTYTGCAGCCACTGCAAGGTTTGAGGCTGTTCCAGCTGCAGGCAGAGGGACTGGGGGTGCTGGAGAGCCCCAGGCTGTGCACTCAWGGAGCAGTGCCATGGGGCTGGGGTGAGTGCAGAGATCCACAGGGAACACCACGGGCTTGGATCTGAACTCAGCATCTCCCTCTCTGTGGGATCCAGAGGCTGCCCCTGTCCCTGTCCCTGTCCCACACTGCAGGGACCCACAGGGAGCACCACGGGCTTGGTTGTGCCTGCAGGACCCCAGCATCTCCCTCTCTGTGGGACCCTGTGCTCCCAAAGGCTGCTCCTCTCCCTGTCCCATGTAGCCCTGATTTCTCTGAGTTTTAGAAATTTTAAGCTTATTAATAATGCCTGTCTCAGGGCAAAGCCCTTTGGACTTTGTTCCCAGAACTGTCTTTTGGAAATAATTTCCATGTTCTCAGAACAGAATCTTTTGCACCTGGGGATTGGTGTTTTTCTGCTTTATCCAATGGAGTCAGAGAGGTGTTGATCTTGTTAACCAATCATGGAACTCATGATTGGTTAACAAGAACTACATGAACTATGCTATATATATAAGTGGGGAAATCAATCAAGTGAGCCTTCATCTTGGAGAATTCAAGAAAGCCTTCTGAAATTACTGGAGTCTTGGGTGTCCAATAGTGTGGCACTGTCCCAGGGTCACTGCTGCTGCTGCTCTGCCCAGGCAAGGCTGCACAAGGAGCCCASTGCAGCCCCTCCTGCCCGGGAGGATGCAGGAATTCCTGCAGGGATCCTGCTCAGCTCCTTCCCCAAGGCCAAGTGCAGCTCTCAGCACTTCCCCTTTGAAGTGCAAACTCCTCAGCCTGAACCACAGACCTTCTCCAGAGAAAAAGGGTTCTGGGCATGAAAGTCTTGGTGTTTGGGGTTGATAATATTCCATGTTTATCCACATCCCAGTCCCATGAATTCCCTTTATCTTACATTTGATGGTTACAAAAAAACAAAGGTCCATAATGCAGCTTTTCCCTTCCCTCACATCTTACCCTGCAATATAAAAGCATTTCAAGCAGCTCTTAAAAACCTGCATAATTGTATCAAAACAGCCCTGAACCTGCAGTGGTTTGTAGAGGAATAAGGAAGAAAGTGAGAGCACTTTCCAGGCTTTCAGAAACTTCAGACTCAGTATTTTGGCAGTTTTTCATTAAGATCTGTCTATGGCCCTGCATACTTTGATTTCCTCTAGTGGCATCAGCTCCACCCAAAACAAACAATTGTGGAGCCAGCAGAGAAAATGAAAACTGCTCCATGTACAGAGCAAACCARCCTTAACAGCATCTGGGATCGTGYTGATCATCCTSAAWTTTCCTTGTTTATTAATTAGGAATAAATACCAACTGTCACCATCCAGTGGGGAAAACTAAGAAATGTGTTCCCTTCTCTCCACATCCCCACTGGTTGTGTCACTCCTGTGTTTCCTCAYTTCCTCATCTGCACAACAGAAATGCCACTTATTTTGAAGAGGGTTTGGTAGGATAAATCAGAATTATGTGCTTTGCAGTGCTTCAAAACTCATTTGACTTTCACTGTCTTTTTTAGGTCCTTTRATGGTCATAGTGGAATATTGCAAATATGGAAATCTGTCCAACTATCTCAGAGGAAAACGAGGGGATTTCATTGCATACAAGGTAAGAAAATGAGACTTCTCAGAGTCACAGGGAATCAACAACCACTGACAGAGGCTGGATTTGCTCTGCACTGGCATCAGAACAGCTGGGTATTTCTATGGGCACTTTATTTTCTCTCCACATTTCAATTTATACAAGCAAGAAGAGGGATTTTTTTTCCCTGCAGGATCTCACTGCTGTCCTCTTCTAGCATCTCCTAAAGAATTAATTCCAAGTACCCAAACACTCCAGAGCACTTGAAAGGGAGGGAATTATTTGTGAGAATACCCAGCACAAGGGGGGGGCAAAAAAACAGTACTGAAAAACTGGCATTAACTGAACTAGGAGAAGGTGAACCCTCCCAAAATACAAATCTGGTTTGGGGATTTTTTTTTTTTCTGAGCCCCAAGTGAAAGCAGCTTATCCTTCCCCCATCTGTCCCCCTTCATTCCCATCCTCTGTCCCTTCCCCTTGCCAGCCCTGAGGTCTGTGCTGTACCTGGATCATGGATATTCTGCATCAAAACCAMCCCAGTGGTTTGGTTCCCTGACAGTTCTGTGCATCCACACAAACATCTGAGCCAGCACAGCCTGGGCTGGGATAGGGGAGGACACAGGAGCAGAAATCAGTGCTGGGGAGGGATGGCACTGACCCCTTCCTGTGATTATSCAGCATGGAACAGGCTCTGTGATCCCAGCCCTGCCAGAAACTGCAGCCTCACCAAGATTATTGTCCCAGATTCCAGTACTGTTATTTTATTAGTATTAAAGCTGTTGTGTACAGGCAGCAAAGAGGGGCTTTGTGTGAGTGGAGATTTTCCTGGTGCAGTCACTCAGGATTTCTTTCTCACATTGTTGCCATGAGTTGAGGGCTGGCTGTGCCTCTGTCCCCAGCACAGACACATCAGTGCCCAYCAGGAACTCACCTTGAGAGGATTTTTTACATCCTGAGACAGCAGGAGAATTCCAGCCTCTCTCTGCTCACTCAGCCAGCTTTCAGCTAACTCTGATGTGGAATACTGCTATCAGTGAAAGGGGAATATAAGTAGGAATAAATAGGAAACCAGACTTTATTAGGTTATAATTAGAACTAACAAAGCCTGGTTTCCTATTTATTCCCACTTCAGGAAACATCATGTTCAAACATGCTCCTCTCCAGAGCTCCCTTTCTCCTTATGCCATTGTGTCACATGTTTTGAATCCTCAAGCCTTGCATCATACAAAGCAAAAAATTGGGTTTGTGCCTTTTCCAGTCCCAGGACAACTCTGACCAAGCAGAGAAAAGTCTGGATGAGTCCAACAGTGATTTGACTGAACTGATCAAGAGACGCCTTGAGAGTGTGGCCAGCACAGGCAGCTCTGCCAGCTCAGGRTTTATTGAAGATAAGAGTTACAGTGACTCAGAAGATGATGAAGAAGGTAAAAGAACCCTACCTCATCCCAAACCTTTTTTTGGAAGRGTTTCTGTCCCTTGGMTAGTGCCACACACACTGTCACACAYGTTACCAGYYCTTAATGGCTYRRCTTCTTCCTGAAATCCCAAATTCTTCCTCTTGCCTGCTCCCCACTCCAACTTTCTCACAAAACAAGAGYTCTGCATTATGTACAAAAGCTGCTCCTGTTGTGTGAGAGGAGAAAYAGGAATGTTTTACCAGCCCTGTGGGGTCACTCTGTGCCTGGGCTCTTGTCTATAAAGTTTCCCTCACTCCCAGCCTGAGGTGTTGTTTCCCTTTAGCCAAATGAGTGACTGATGGATGAGGGAGCTTTGTTAATCACCTGATCTGCTGCCTCTGGGTCAGGGGTGGCTCAGCCAGAGCTGTGACCCTGCAGAGACCTCACACCCAGCACTCACATGCAGGGCTGGGGCACACAGGTGGCACCAGTGCCACCCAGCTCTGGAGCTGTTCCTGCAGAGCTTTGTCACGTCTCTGATCTCTCCTAGATGCTGAGGATCTGTACAAGAGGCCCTTGACTCTGGAGGATCTGATTTGCTACAGCTTCCAGGTGGCAAAAGGCATGGAGTTCCTCGCCTCCCGAAAAGTGAGCTCATTCACACTCCTTCAGAGTATCTGATGTGAAGAAACCCAAACACACTTTGGAGTCTGAGAAATCTGCTTTTTGCTCTTCTRTTAGAGTGTTAGAGATCCCATTAGCTCTGGTGGTTAAGCAGTAATTAGCACTGAAGGGGTTGAGGAGGAACATTCATCATGTTCTTGGCTGCAGGGACTGGCATCTGCAGCAGGAGGCTTYAGACAGAAGGAGTGAATACAGAAGTGAGACAATTTATGGAACTGCCTCATAAATAAATGCAGAAAGGGCTGGTAGAGAAAGCTCCTTTCAGTGTGGTGAGCATCAACACTACTGAAAAATGGGGAGGGAGTGCCCAGTTATTCCTTTAGTTTGTCAGAGCTGTGGGGGCTGTCAGCAAAGGCAGCTCCTCTTGGATAAACAGAAGTTGTTTGTAGCCTGGGAACACCTTTACAGGTAAATGCAGTGTAATCCATGGGGCACAGCGTGCACACAGCTGAGCCTGCACTCACACACAGCCACCAGGGCAGTCCCCAGAAACCCTGAGCAGAGTTATCCCATCTCACACCCTCCTGGACCTGCACTGCAAATGTAGCTGCAGCTGCTTTTTGGCTTCTCCTAAATTTCCCAGGGATCAGCTAACTAGAGTATAGGACTCCCTTCCTTGTTGTAACTGCAAAGTTATTTCAGACAGAACAATCAGAAAACTGACTCTGCTATTGGCTTRTTCCCTGAGTTATCCTCTCTTTTGCACATCACAGTGTGTTGGGAGCAGGTTCCCACTCACTCCTCTGAGCTGCTCCCAGCACASTTCACTTCCTTCCCCATTCCCAAAGCAGCTCTCCTGCTCCCAGCTGGAGCAGGGGCTCCTGCCCACCCCCCTGACCCCTGTCCTTCCCTGGCAGTGCATCCACCGGGATCTGGCAGCCAGGAACATCCTCCTGTCTGAGAACAACGTGGTCAAGATCTGTGACTTCGGCCTGGCCAGGGATATTTATAAAGACCCCGACTACGTACGGAAGGGAGATGTGAGTGCACAAGGCTCAGTTGTTACCCTCAGCCTGGGCTTGGGCACATCACTGACAGCAGATCTGTTGTGTCTCTGGCCTTTAGGCACGGCTCCCACTCAAGTGGATGGCTCCAGAAGCTATTTTTGACAAAATCTACACCACGCAGAGTGACGTGTGGTCCTTCGGAGTGCTGCTGTGGGAGATATTTTCTCTAGGTAAGAATGGTTTCAAACCCTTTTTCCCCCCCTAATTTATGGCTGCTTAGCTAAGGAAAGCTTTTAACAAAAGGTGGGGCTTCTTTTTCACTGAGGACAAGTGCACAGTGCAGAGCAGGTGTAAAATAAAGCCAATTTCAATGAGAACTCCACCTGATAAAGGACAKGAAAGCACTGGGGAGGGGGATCAAAAATCCTAACATTTGTACCCACTGAAAGCAACAGAGCCCAGAGATAAAATGCAAGCCTCTGCTGCTGGGGGGAGTGGGAGATTTCTTGGACAGCAATGAAGAAGTTTCCCATCAAACCATTCCTGCTTCAGGGAAGCCCAGAGCTCCAGGGCTGCAGAGTCACTGCTGTGGCTGCTGTGCCCATGGAACACGAGCCCACCTGATGTTTTATCCCAGCTTCATCATCCAACCCACCAAATCTAAGATTTCCTAGGTAAGAAAACTCTGGCAGCAGCTGCTGTTGGTTTGGTGCAAGGACCAGAGCTGGGCTCAGCCTGAAGCCTTTTGGCAGCAGCCCAAGGGTAGAACATGGGCTCTTGTGGCTGCATCATTTGCAAGCCACAACATTTSTAAAAGAATAATGATGATGTTCTTTATGGACTCGAGATCTCAGCCCAGGGTGCAGTTGGATTTCTCAGCCTTGCTGAGCTCTGGTTCCTGTCCAGCAGATAAAGCTGTGAAACTCAGACAAGCAGCCCTGCAGACACTTGGRCTGTGCTGCTCCCAGATTCTCCTTGCAGAGTGGCAAGATTTGTTTTCCTCATGGAATTTAGGAATGTCAGTTCTGGCTTTTTAATCAGCATTTGCAGACAAAAGAAAACAAGAAGCATTGTCAAGTTAGGCTGCTGGATTTTAAAGCAAACTCTAATCTCCTTCTATCTTTAGTTCATGGATCAGTTGAAAACAATGATTGGGCTCAAGATGCCAAGTGAAAATGCAAAGTCTGGAGCTGTTTCTGTCCTAATCTTCACTTAGGGCTGGCTGCAAAATCATAACCTGCTCTCAGTCCAAGTCTTTGATTTGGACTTTTCCCCACCCCACATCTGCACACCAAGCAGAAAGTTCACACTTAAACAGGTGGCAGCTCCTGCTTTCCCTGGGGCTCAGCCCTGTTTRTTTGGGGTGTTGATATTTGGGGGTGAGCCCTCCATGGCTCTGTRACAGCATCACCTGCTGCAGGTTTGGAAACAGCACTGACAGGCAAAGCTCCAGAAGCACCAGGAGTGCCCTGGTTTTACCAGATTATTCAGGGAGATGTTTTATCATCAGCATCCAGAGACACACTCAGGGGACAGGCTCTCCACTGGGAACCAAAGGAGTGGRATGCTGATGAATCCAAGGGGCACTGCAGGAACAAACTTTGGATCACTCCAAAGGTCCTGACAGAATTTAACAGATGGCTTTTAATACTGGCCACTAATACAAATTAAAATCCAGTCAGTGAAATTCACCCCCATTTTAATCTATTTTAAAAAAAAACATTTTATCTGGGTTCTTTTAGCCCCTTTCTTGGCACTGTCCCCTCTGAATTTGGAAGCTCCCAAATGGCTGCAGGGGCTGCCACCCGTGCAGCAGCCTCTGCCCTGGGTGTGACACAGATCACAAACTGCTTTCTCAATTGGTGGCACAGGCTCAAAACCAGTCATTTTCTCTGAGAGGGTTTTTCATGCAGCTCATCCAGGCATGCCTGTGGTTTGGCACTGCTCACATCTGCAGCTCAAACGATAAATATTTAATTAAGGATTTGTGGCACTGATTGAATTCTCCCCTATAAAAGTTTTACAGATCATTGAGAGCCACGGGCTGGAAGTTATTTGTCGTTGCCACAGGGTGTGTTTTGGCTCCCATTTACAGCTGCTGCTCTCACTGGGTCCCACAGACTGAGCACCCTCTGAAAAAAGGGAAAAATACTGATTAGGAAAGTGCARAGTGTGGTTGTGTCCTTGCAGGGTCAGAAGCTGAGGGAAGGACAATGGGCTGCCTGCAGAAAGGCTGGCAGCCTGCATCTGCTCTGGTGATACACAGGGAAATCAGCACTGGAGGGAATATTAATTTCCATCTGGGGCTGAGTTTGCAATGAGCTTTAAATTATTCAGATGGGGTCAGCACACCTCGTGTCAGGTAGTGCCAGCAGTGTTTAACACATCCTGAAATCAGTAATGCTACAGAATGCTGCTGTCTCCYGGAATTTCAATGTGCACTGTTCCAAAAGCAATCACAGATAATTATGTAAACAAGCAGTGCCTGGTAGTAACATCAGCATCTCATTATCCCACTAAAATAAAACCAAGATCAAAAGAGGGCTCCCATATCCAATGCATGCCACATCTCTGAGCATTTTGAAGGAGATTTCCCCTAAGGAAAACATCATGTGGAGGCCTTACACCATATGTTCCAGCCTGCATTTCTCCCAAGCTGTCTCAGCATTCCAAACCTTAAGTTGCTGGGCTTATCCCATAGTCCAGATAAAGACAGTGCTGAGTGGAAGTGGGAAAGGGAGAGTTCCTTGCTTTTATGATCTGAGCTGCCTCCAGCTGGTAGGAGGCCAAAATATAAACTACCAAAAGATCCTGCAGTCAAAAATTAATCCCACACTCATGGAATGTCCAGCAGCTGGAATGGATGTTCAAGCTGATCTAGTCCCATCCCCTCCTGCCATGGGCAGGACACCTCCTACTAAACCTTCTACTCAAGGCTTTATCCAGCCTGGTTTTGAACACTGCCAGGGTTGGGGCATCCACAGCTTCTCTGGGCAACCTGTGCTRGGGCCTCACCATCCCCCAGTAAAATATTTCATCCTAATATTTAACCTAAATGTCCCTTCTTTCAGTTTGTCCCATTACTCCTATCATTGTTATCTTTGCCTTCCCTGTATTTGCTCTCACCAACATCTTGCAGTTGATCTGATCTGTGATGTAAGCAGAGATTGTGGGAGCAGGTGGGGTTCTCCATCTGTGGGATGAGCAGTTGGTTCCCAGGTTATTCTGAGCATAATCACACACCAAAGGCAAGGCTGGGAATGAAGATAAAATAGGTATAAAGCAGAAATGATGGTGCTGCCCATCTCCAGTTTACAGAACTCCATTAAACACTGCCAGTCCTGTGTTCTGATACCTGCACATCCAGGGAATTCAGGGGTGCTGTGGATAAGCATCCCTGGGCTCTGGAGGTCCTGGGAGCCCATTTGTGCTGAGATTCCCTCTCAGGCAGGGCAGGGATCTGGGCTCCCCAGTGCAGGCTCTGCCACTGAGCAGTCACCTTCTCAGAGCAGGATAACTCTGGAAGCAGCCACATTTTGGCCCCTTCTTCAATGTTTTATCCAAAAGATTTCTGCTGTTCTCGTTGTGCCCCCAAGTGCACAGCAGATGATGGTGTTTCCAAATGGGGAAARAATTGCAGGAAATGTGCAGGAATGTTATAGACAGATTCCTCGAGGGCTGGATAGAGATTCCATTCCATCTCCTATGTTAAGACTTGATTAAATTGTTTCCAAATTCATCATGCAGCCTCTGGGATGCCAAAATGTCCAAGACAAGGGTTGTGCTGCACAGGGAGCCTTTGCTAAGGAGGGAGGGAAATTACAAATCTTTTCATTTTATGCACAGTAGGTTCAGTAACATTTCCAACTTCAGGCTTGTCCTGAATGTTACCTGTGAGCTCTGGGTTACTCAGATGCCAGAAAACTCTCCCAAACYTTTGTGGGAGTTAACACAAAGGTCCCAACCCTTCACAGCACTCAACTCTGCAAAGCAATTCCAGCTGCCACGAGCTGCCCTGGCAGGGTTCAGCCAACACTCGAGGTGAACAGCATGGAACACACAGTCAGGAAAGAAAACAAGGCTCAGGAGCTGGCAGGTCACTGGCAAGGGRGTTTCCCTGTAGGATAATGCAGACCCTGGTGAGCCAGGAGAGGAGCAGTTCCACACACGGGATTGAGCCAAGGTTCTCGTGGCCCTTGGCAGGAGCCAGGTGCCCACAGCCCCTCTGCTCTTACTCACAGGGGGTCTAAGGCAATGAATGGGCAGGAATTGCTCACTCTGTGAATCCACTCAGTGCAGGAGATTGGCAGGGGAACAGTTTGGGAAGCACCAAGTAACCCATTGAATGAGCTGGAACTTTTCTGTCACTGACCAAGAGATACTTTAAAGTCTTAAACTAATGAAGTTTAYTTCTGCTGTGCCCTATTTTACCTTGGGGGGGTCCAGACTGCATCACAAATGCAGAGGAGACAGTGTGATTGAAATCTCTGAAGAAGCAGAGTGAGTCTGTAWGAGGTTCCCAAATAAAAACACAGATTGTGAGTGACTGCAACTCCTCCTTCACTCGAGCTGACATCACTGCCAGACTCTGGGTAACCTCCAGTGCTCAGCAGAGGTCACCAATTCCCTGGGCTGGCACACAGGGACTGTGCCATCCTGGAGCCCTCTCCTCTCTCCCACCAGGTGCCTCTCCATACCCTGGAGTGCAGATAGATGAGGATTTCTGCCGGCGCCTCAAGGAGGGGACRCGGATGAGATCTCCAGAGTACTCCACTCCCGAAGTGTAAGAGCTGCTGGGTGTGCTGGGAGCTGAGACATCTCACACAACACATTGTGCTTAATGGGGAGGGGGAGCAGACCACAACTGGGGATTTTATTTTCAGTAAAGCTGGGATTGAGAAGATTTGGGGTGTGTGACATCAGCACAGGCTGATGTTAAGGACAGCCCAAGTCAGCGTGACCTTTGCAGCAAGAGCTGAATCAGATATCCCATGTCAGCTGTAGTTCATGGAGCTCAGACTTCAGATTCTGTGGCAGAACCCCAGTACCCAAAACCAGGACTTATTTCAGCAGTACCAGCAGGGCCCAGCAGCCAGACTCGAAGTCAGGTGAAAACCACAATCCTGCAGGCTCAGCTGAGGCAGGAGGCAAAAAGCATTSCACGTGGAAACTGGAACAGAATTCCAGCATGTGGAGATCGGAACTTCTCTTAATCTGAAGACTGACCAAACCAAGCAGCAGTGGAATGAAACAGTTTGGAAGAAAAGCTGCCATCCTTTCCCATTCCTAATCCCTGGTTTTTCTCTCCAGCTACCAGACCATGCTGGATTGCTGGCACGGGGTGCCCACGGAGAGGCCGACGTTCACCGAGCTCGTGGAGCGCCTGGGGGATCTCCTGCAGGCCAACGTGCAGCAGGTACAGCAGGGCCAGCCCCTCTGCAGGAATGGCCGTGGGCTCAGGGGAACATCACTGAACACCTGCAGCACTGGGGGTTCAGAGTAAAGCCTTTACCCAGGCCCCAGCAGCCTCTGCAGTGGAAAGGCTGCTTGGAGAAATCAGGCAGGGCAACCAAACTCACCCATGCACACAGGCACAGCTCAGCAAGGAGAGGCAGAGGGCTCTCAGCCTGGATAAATTCCAGCAGGGTTCATTTCCAAGGTGCTGAAGGGAGTCCAGGTCCAAAGAGGGCTGACCTGTGCCTGTCCCTGCCATAAGTGTGGTTTGCAGCACCCAATGGCCCTGAGGCACAGGTACAAAGGACAGGTGAGGTCAGTGACCTGTGGGGAGCACGGGGCTGTCACCAGGGTACCACACCAATGGATTAACAGGGAAAGAAGGAACCAGGGGAATTCGGGCATCAGGCAGGATTCCAGAGTGTCACCAGGCCTTGCAGGGGAGTGTCCATGGTAATTCTTCCAGGGCCAGACTTTGGGTGTGATTTCCAGTGGTTCAGGGACTCCAAACATCAATGTGAGATTTCACTTCCCAGCAGAGCTCACCAGGAAAATGCCAGCTGGGATGAGTAAAGACAGTGCTAACTACTCAAATATTAACTTTCCTTCTGATTTTCTTCACTCCTGAACTTTGCCTCTCATTTCCAAGTTTATGCTTGTTATGCACCAGTGCTCTTGGGAGCTTTGCAATTATGCAGCTCAAAGCACAGAAAGTCAGGTATATCATGATTAATTTCATAAKAGTTAAACCAGTTGTTTTCTTCTTCAGTAAAAACAACCAGAGCAGTTACACAATTGTCGATTTAATTGAAAAAGAAATCAAACACTCTCCTCCAGCTCCTTCCTGTTTGTAAACAAATTTAGTGGAGCTGAGTTGAAGAGGGCCCAGTCTGCAATATGAAGAGCTTGTGAGTTTGATTCTATAACCAAAGTAAATTGAGGAGACATAAAAATCATGATAAGGGAATAGAGCACTTAACTGCCTCTCAAAATTAAAAACAAAAAGAAGCACAGGGAAATTTGGACAAGGAGTTTGAGGAGCTGAAGGCAGAGTCRTTCCTGAGGATTGCTGCAGGGGGTAATGACATGGCAGAGCTCAYTGCCATGAGCAGCAGCAATTCCTGGGAAGGACAAAAAATTAAATCCTTTCACGCTCCCATTKTAATGCCTGGCTCTTCCCAAGCTCCTGAAGTTGAACAAAAACAAGCAGTCTGTACATGGGCCATTGCTTCTGAGCAGGACTGGAACAGCCAGACCCATGTTCAGCCATCCCACATCACAGGGTTCCCAAAGTGCCCCAATTTCCTCACAAAGCCTCCTGCACAGTAATTCTCAGATGAAGTGTGCATTCTAACTTCCAGAACTTCCACAGGGTGTGAGGAACATGGCAATCACCTTGAACAAACATCACAGTGAAGTTAAAACACAACTCTGTGTGATACAATAACCTCTCACATCTGAGATTCAGCACAAAATGAACTTTCTGAGCTTTGTGCTCTTTTCTGTTATTAATTTCACAGGATGGCAAAGACTACATTCCACTGAACATCACCTTGTGTCCAGATGGAGAATCCAACTCCAAAASCTGCCCTGTGGAAGAAAACTTGAACACTGGAGTGAATCGCTGGAGTGCAGTGGAAGCTGGGTGAGAAAAGCAGACATGGGGTGTGGGGAAGGAAACATTTCACTGTCTGCTGTCCTCCCTTAACGAGGCTGGGGAAAGAATCAGACACAATGTCAGGGTGTTGGTTATGAGGTACAAGAGGTGACAAAAGAGAAGTGCTCCAGGAGACTGGGCTGTGTGAGGGTGGGACTGAGCCCCAGCTGCTGCAGCATCTGYCYGTGTTTGTGCTGACCCCTGGACTYTCCTGCTTGCAGGAACAGCAGCAAGAAGAGACCCCTGAGTGTGAAGACATTTGATGAGGTGCCAGTGGAAAAGGAGAAAGTGATGCATGAGGTAAGAAAGGTGACTGCATCCTTCCCCAGCAGGTTCACAGATCACTCATCAGCAGAAACACTCGTTAGAGCTTTGGGTAGGAGAGAACTTTAAATCAGGCAGAAGATTTGGCTCTGGCATCTCACACCCAGGGCTGTGTGACAACAGAGAGGGACCTGCATTTCTCTTARCAAATAATTTAAAGAGAAGCTCACATGTGATTGCCCCTTTGATCTGGCTAAGGGGCTTTATTCTATATTTTATTCCATATTTCAAGGTGTTTTTGCACCATAAGAAAGTGGCAGCTCTTGRAATGAAGCTCTTTGAGGGAAATGTGTCCAGAACTCATTCTGGCTGSCCAGGACAGCCAATCACTCAGTGGGAGTGAAGGTGTTCAGTTCTGGGTAGACAAGAAAAGGTTCAAGATCCTGGTCTTGATTCACACAAAGAGCTTTAACCCTGGATTTTCCTCACTGCAGGTGAATGCAGTTATTGCCAGTTTAATGCCATTGCAGGAGGGAGAGTGTTAAAGGGTTTTATTTTCCCTCCAGGGRAAAACAAAGGCTTGTTTTATTACAGAATGAGGCTTCTGCTTGCTGGCTTCCTCTGAAGTTATGGGCTGGATTTTCTTATTTAAAAACAATCCCCAAGAACATGTCCTGAATTCCCTGTGTGGTGCAGGCAGCCCCTGCTGCAGCTCTGTGTGCTGTCCCCACCTGCTGCCCCAATGCACCTCCTGTGTCCCTGAGGAGGCACCTCTGCAGTGCACAAATGCTCCAGGGGGATCAGAGTTCAGGGAGGAAGGCTGAATCCCTCAGGAGGAGCAGYCTCAGGTGGTGAGGAGCAGCCAAGGAAAGGCTCCAGCCTGGAGTCCCTCTTGGACAGAGCCATCCCTCAGAGCAGCTCCCCTGGCAAGGCTCAAGTCTCCAGCTCCAACTTGTCCTGGAAATGTTTCATGTCCTTGACAAACACAGCCCATTTCTCAGTTTTTCTCTGCTGAGCACAAACTGAGGCCCATTGCTGCCTTGGATTTTCCCAGATGGAATTTCTGCCTCTTTATCAGTGCATCTCAGGGATTAGAAGGCTTAGAAATTTCCCTGCTTCCTGCATCTCCTCTCTTGCAGGATAAAATCTGTCCCTGTGAATCACACAAATTCATTTGCTAGATCAATGCAGTCTCAAGRGATTATTGCTGCCAGCATGAGCATTACCTGCCTAAGAGCTCCCTGTTCAAATTTTCAAATAAGCCTTTACATGAGGAGAGGAGTTTCCAAAAAGGGTGATAATACATCAAGAGATCRGAAATAAATGTGATGTTTCAACAAAGATCTTTTAAATCAGAATCAGTGTGTGGTCTGCTTGTGGACAAAGTAAGTGTGCTTTGGTTATTGAAGTTTTCTTCATTATCAACCCTGAATAATCATTAGGTCATTATTTCAAAGGGCTGCCCAAGTGCTCCAGCACACCTTCCTGCCATTGTGCCATTATCTGCAATCTCKGTGGGGATTCTTTTACCAGAGATGTGTAAGCAAAACGCAGAGCAGTCCCCAGATAAACCCAGAGCAYGTGTTGGGAGGGGAAACAGTCAAGATAAAATCCAGAGACAAGCTGGGTTTTACTGAGGGTTTGACAGACCTCATTAATTCAGGATTTCACTTTATACTTTTTAAACTCATTTATAAACTGATCTTATTAATAACTGATAGATGACCAGAGCATGTATAAAATGCTTTTACTTGTTATTTRTTGTCTGATGAGATTATTTTTTATATCTTTATCAGTTGGACTGGTAAAATAAGACCAAGTGGAGTTTTTCTGCTATGTTGAGGGCTTTTRCTGCCTTGGTTCTGACAAATGCACAGATGTGCAGCTTTCCAGCATCACAAAATATTGCAAATGCAAAGAAACAGCCAGAGCATTTAATGTTATTAAACTACTTAAAATGAGGGCTGTGATGTCTGTGTACTTGTATAAACTTAGCACAGAGTTTAACTGCAGCTTTAAGTGCAGCAGAATCACAACCCCAACTTTAATCAAGACAGTTTTGTTGGACAGCTCATTAAAAAATCCATAAAGGCCAGGGCCATTTATATTTACAAAGCATTTACCATTTGCATTTGCAGAAGGTTGCTGAACTTCCACTTCCTTCAAATCCCAGTGTTCCTAAYTGTGTATTTCCAGTGGGTATTTAAGGAGCTTTTCCTTGGAGGAGCCCAGCCAGAATTATTGGATMTATTCTTTATGAATCTCAGTCTATTCATATCTCAGCTCTCCTATATACATGGTGCCCATATGTCATGCTTAATAGCAGTTTCAAATTTGAAAATGTCAGATTATTTTCTGATAYGTTCATTTTAAGGGTGCTCTTTGGAAATGCAGATCAAAAACTTTCATGTCATAAAAACAAGGGAAACATTGCCAGGCTCCAGAGCAGCATTATCAGGAWTAAAAATTGATAACACAGGCCCTGATAAAAGAATATCCTGAAGGATTGGTGGCTCCTACAGCAGTTCCAGATGTCCCTGATGTTCCCTTCCTTTTGTCCCCAGGAGTCTGACAGTGGCATGGTGCTGACCTCAGAGGAGATAAAAAGCCCCAAGAGGTTGGAAATCCGTTCCTGGCCCTATGGGATCATGGCTCTGGCGTGAGTACYCTGGGGGATTGCTTCTGCACACAGTTCTTCCTTTCAGAGAGATGCTGTGGGAATGTGCAGTTCTCTTCCTGCTGCCAAAAGGAAACCCCTGGATAGCCAGGCAAGCTCAGAGGAGATGAACTCTGAATTTCAGCCCCATAAGCAGAAAACCTTGGTGCTGTGTTTTAACATCAAGGGGCAGCAGATTCTGCAAAGGGGAAATGACAGGAGGGGAAAATGAGAATACAGAGGTCTAATTTAGCTGTTTGTTCACTGCCTCCTCRGTGTTCTCTCCTGGTGATGGAGCAAAGTTTGCAGAACTTGATTCATTAATCCAAAAGCTGACATTTGTAATKACACCAGTGTGTATATTTAACCCAGACAGAAGGAGTGGCATCTCTGCAGCTCAGGGGATGTGAGTAAACTTCAAATGCTTGTGCAGAGCAAAGAGCAGCCCTTTAGCAGAGCCCTGATTGCTGCATTTGCTTTATCATCACTCTGAGRCAGAACTGCAGAGAATTCCCTAAATCCCACCCCCTCCATGATCCCAGGGTTGTGATGTTCACACCTGSTTTACAAACAGCCTGGGACAGGGTTTGCTGCMTGTTTATCCACTCATGGTACAATACAGAAGATTTAAAGCAGACTTTTAGCTTTTTGCTCACAGTTTTTTGCATTTCAGTGACAGCCACACAGGCAGAGGTGACCCAGTAGTGAAAAACTTCTCCACCTTCCTAACAACAGTCACCCATTTTACTGACTCCAATGTCAACAGGTGGAATTTCAAAGAATAGCTGCCCAAAATATTAAAACATAAATTATTATGTAGCAATTAATTCCTTGTCTATTCAGCTAATTAAGCTAATTACTACTTGCCTAGAGTTTCCTCTGAGATCCACTGAGATTTGCATGAGTTTTCTCTGTACTGAGGAACTCCAGGACCTTTCCCAGCAGAGCAGTTGCTTGTTCTACCCCTTTTGTGCATTAAAGRGAAATGAGGGATGAGAAGAAGCCTGGTGCACTTCTGGACATTCTGGGAGAGTTCCCAGGAGAGGGCATGGTCAGAGTGGGGCACTTTTGGAGGGGTTGGCTCTCACTCAGAGAGAAAAACAGATGGAAAGGTCTTTGCCTTGTCTTTTGATGCCTTGAAAGCATCAATTCCCTGATGTTTGAAGGCAGGAAAGGAGGAAAAGGGAGAAAAAGAGAAGGAAAAGGGAGAAGAGGAAAGTGGAGAGGGAGAGGAGGAAAAGGAGAAGGAGAGAAGGAAAAGGGAAAAAAAGAGAAGGAAAAGAGAGAAGAAGAGGAAAGGGGAGAATAAGAAGAGGAAAAGGGAGAAGGAGAGGAGGAGAAGGGAGAAGGAGAGGAGGAAAAGGGAGATTTCATAAGGAAAGGTGGACAGCACTAACAGCAGAATGCTATGGGCTGTACTGGATGGGAGTGTGGCCCCAGGAATGTTGCTGCCCTGCAGTATTTTCCCTGTAGCAGTGTCCCAGGGCTGAGCCYGGTGGGATCAGCAGAGATCCCAATCCATTTCCATGGCTTTATCCCCTGCACACACCCAGAACATCCCTGCCAGCACAATCCATTGCTATGGAGACCAAATGGCAGCAGYTCTAAAAACAGGAGCTCCAATGTCAGCAGCTGCATTGCTGTGATGCTTCACCTGGGCTGATTCACCTCTTTGCTGCATGATATCACACTGACACAGCTCCAGCACACAAAGAGCAGCCTCCCTGGTGGCATTTATCCCTCTGAGGGTTTCTGTCACTCACCCCTGACAGCTTTTCCCCATTGCATTTCTCCTGTTTGGATAAAGAGTTGGCAGAGGAAGGTTCCCTCTCTGCCCCTTCGAAGCTTTCTCCTGAAAATGTGAACAGTCAGCATCCAGCCAGATGGAGAAACACAAAAATTCCATCACAGCCTGTTCTTTAGAGATTTCCAGGAAACCTGAGCTGCTCTCAGGGCCACTGGGAGTGACTGGGGCAGTGAATCCCTGCCTGACCCCATCTGGGCTCTCCCCACTTCCACTCAGCATTCCYATCACAAGGGGATTCCACACAGCTCGAGGTTCCTGAGCCTTCCTGTGCCAGGCAGGCCCTGCAGACCATCCCAGCAGAGCCTGCAGTAAGCTGGGCTCTTGTCTTCTGCTCATCCTTCCCTCAGTGTTTGAGATCCAGCTCAGAAAGCTTTTTGTCAGCTGCCCTTTTTWTTTTGGTTTTTTGTTTTGTTTTGGGTTTTTTGGTTTTTTGGGTTTTTTTTTTAATCCTGCAGACCCTCATTGGCACAAAGAGCAGTTTCAGCAGTGCAGAGCACCCCAGAGCTCCCCTCTTGTYTGAGGACAGGACACCCCTGGGTGCTCCTGCACTGATAAGTGGACAAACAAGGCTCCAAAGCCTGTGGAATAATGTGGAGGTCAGAAGGGAGTGTGGGTTTAACAGGAGAGATAAAGTCACCCATGTTAATTGTGTATCTCTYTCTATCAAAAACATTTACCCTGGATCCTTTTCAAAGTATTTCTTTTCTAAAACAAAACTGTTCAAAGGCTTAGCATGTTTTCTAAACCAGGGTGGCTGCATTTATTATTTTTGCCAAAATCTCTCTGTTTATTTATCCTGCATTCATTCCTCTGCTGAGTTTAAAATTTGCCAACAGCACACACCATGGAGTGTCAGTGTCAAGAGTTTAATGAGGATGAATCTGATACTCTGGGATCACTCTTAGGCTGGACTAAGCAGGTCTGAGCTTTTCCTACTGCTAAAACAGAGCAGGAAAGTCCTGAGTATTTTGTGCTGCTGAGGAAGAAAGTCACAGCAGCAGCTGCAGTGAGAGATGGAAAGATTGACTGGGATAACAACACTGGAATCAGCATTCAGGGGAGCACAGAGGGATTTAATGAGAGGATGACTCTGGTGTCAGGTTCCAGCTCATAATATTATCAGGCTACTGCCAAGCACTGCTTTAAAATCCTCCCAGAGACTCTCTAATCAAGTTATTGTTTAAGATGACAAAAGGTTTGGTATCTGCTCAGTTGTCCTCCCCCAGCCCTTCCCCTCCTCCCCCCAAACCCAATTGTGCTCTGTTGCTCAGAAATCCCTGCTCTGGTTCTGGCCATGGGATCAGCTGAGGCTCAGCTGATCCTCCCTGGGCTCTGGATGCTGCATCCACATCCCATCTCTGAGAGCTCTGCTTTGCCAAAACMAGCTGGGCCTAAGGCAAGGCAGGAGTGATGGGTTTTGCTCAGGAACAGCAGGCATTGCTGTTCAAACACAGAGAACACAGCACAAATAAAGCCAGGATTGGGCTGGAATCCTTTCTCACCTTCTCAGAGAAACGAGGCATGGGAACATGTTTGCTGCAGGGCAGAATGGAGCTCAGAAATAATAAATACATTTCTTGCTGTGTCATGCAGCACTTTGCACTGTTACCTGACCTGAGCTCTCCAAAGCAGAACCTGGAATGAGTGGCTACTCAGGAGTTATGTAAGCCCTTCTCAAGGATTGTGCACTGTGCTTACAGCAGCAAGGACCAGAAGGGGAATTGTGAGAGGCTSTGGATCTGACTGCAGTGTTCTCCATGCCACTGCTTTTGGACAGGGACAGCTGAGCAGCCTGGCCACACATGAGGGGACACGAGGGTGGCTTTGGCCTGGAAAAGCTTTTGTYACCTGCACTTTGTATTTCAAAAGTGMTTCCAAACARTRAATTCCTGAGCCCAGCCTGTGMGTTCYCCTTGCCAGCAGAATGCTGATGCACTGGTGCTGCCAGAGGGAAACCCAGGATGAAATTCCTCCTGCACAGCACTCAGCTGAACATGTATTAAAGCAAACTGTGAATCAGTCATAGCTACCAGAAGGAAAAAAATAACCCTTTTATTTCTTTAATTGCAGAAAAATGAAAATAAAAAAATAACCACTCTTACTCTGAGCCTCATTAAACACCTTTGAAAGCTCCTACAAAGCCCTGAAGCTCCTACATGTTCTTAGGAGATGTAGTCATGAGACAAACTGCTCTACTTGGCAGCAGTCAGCCCMATTTCTCATCTTTCCCTAAACACAGCTCCTGAACATAGCCAGGTTTTCTACATGGACAGAAAAGTCAATTAGTTTTTCCTACTGAGAGCAAAATACTCAGGTTTCTTATTGCAGAGCAGTAGGAGCTGCTGCATTGGGGGCTGGAGCCCCTCCCTGCTCAGGGTGCTTTTCCTGCAGCCATCCTTCTTTCTCCACAGTCCTCTTCAAGTCAGTGACCCCAAAATTTAGATTAACAGAAACTGGCTCCCTCTCACATAAAATAAACAGCTCCACTAATGGTTTCCCAGCTCTTTGATGATTTCAGTATTTTTCTATCTCCAAAATCTCTGGTTGGTGCAGTAGGAAGAAAAAGCCTCAGTAGGTCACTCAAGCCTTCAAGCTACTGCAGGATTATCCTCTGTGGTATCTTCTAAACAATGCTGGTGCTTYCAGAAAATGAAAAAGTTTGTGGATGATTATTTAATATTCAGGCTGTGTCCCCAAACAGGACATCTTGTGCAAKGACAAATGAGTTCTCAGGGTGGCCACTGCAATTTGTGACAAGTTTGGCTCATGGGCAGCTGAATTGCAGCTGGGTGTTGTGGTATTCCCACCCTGATCCTCAGTGCTGGGCCATGCTGGGARCACTGGCAGGGCAGCCTGGGCTGGGGCAGCTGCAGCCAGAGCASATTTATCCAAACTGAGCATCTCTGCTGGGCTCCCACAGGGGCAGAAACAGAGCAGGGAGGAAACACCTCATGGGCAGGGCAGTGCCAGCCCAGGAGAAGCCCTGAACCAAGCAATGGGCAGCTTTTAATGTAATTACTTCATTACATAACCATTAGTGACTTCTGGAGCTGCCCAGCTGTGTGATTGATCAAACCCAACCCCTCCAGTCAGTGTTTATGTGGGAACCAGGGAGAAGGGCTCTGCTTTACACAGGGCACTCCAGGTGGGCCAGGCCAYAAAGGGACTTTTGGTGTCCCCTGGAGCCCCAGGCACTGACCACAGGCACTGACCCCACCTGGGGCAGGGCTGAGCTCTGAGGGGCCCAGCACAGATGGRAAAGGGATGAGCAGCCTCATCCCCAGGAGCAGCAGCTGCACAGGCACAGCAGGCACGAGTGTCACTGACAGCAGCAGGAAGGGGGAAATGCAAAGCCCCACAGAGAGCTTTAATTAGGAAGTGCATTTAGATGAAAGGAATAGCATTGGAAGGTAATTGCATTTTGGTCTGCCATTAGACACAACTTCCTCCTGATCTAACCCATCAGTTCTCTGTCTTTGGAGCAGAGGGGAGATGGCAGAGTTTAGGAGTCCTGCAAAGCCCAGCCTGATTTCAGCAGCAGGCAGAGTTATTCCCACACATCCCATCTCCTGGCCCCCAGGAACCCWACAGGAACACTTCCTGGGAGTCTACAGGGGGCTGGAAATCTCCCCTTGTGTGGCCAAACCAAACCCYAAAAACTCAGAGCTATGCAGGTGGGGGGCCAAATTCAACAGATTCAAGCTTCTCCCTGTCTCCAGTTACAACTTTAATAAACTGGAAGCCAGAGAATCCATGGAATTGCCCAACACAAGTCAATGGAACCGAGCAYCAAAAAGAGAATTCCATAAATAAGCAGTGAGGCAAAGTTGTGGTTGCATTGCTCATGTCAGAGTTTATCTGCAGATAAACTGTTTGTGTAGAGAATGGACAGATGCCAAACCTGTAGGACACATAAGGAGTTTCCACTTATGTTTCTCTCTGGGCAATGAGGAAAATTTTAGTTGTGAAAGCAAAGGCTGCTGCATTTTTTGTTGAAGTTCTGAGGGTTACTGTTTATTTTAGAATTTCTGCTCTGCCACTCCACAGGTTTGCTTTCAATGCCTTGTGCAGGTCTGGAAGCACAGAAASAGCAGCTTTGTTCAGTAAACTCTGCAGCAATCATAGAGCCCAAGCTCACTCTGGACATGCAGGACGTGGTGGGCTGGCTCTTACAGCTCAGGCTCACTTCTCAAAGCTGGAGATGCAAAGCTGCCATGGAAAKCCAGCCCAGCACACTCAAATCAAAGCCTAAATAATCAGCCCATGTCTCAGTGCAGCTGATCAGAGCTGCAGCTGTGTGTTAGGGCTGAATTCAGCTGCACAAGAGCTTCATGGCTGATGTACAGAGCATCAGCACACACTCCCCCAGAGCAGAGAGCTGCAGGGGTGGGCAGTTCACAGATGGAGCCCACAGGCTGCTCCTGTTTCTGCACAGAGCAGAAAGCAGTGTCCTACTGCAGCCAGTGCTCTCAGCACCTGGGATCTTTCCAGAACCAGCAAAAATTGTAATTTTATTTTTTTTTTTTTAATATAGTGACACTGGATATTGTCAGTGACAATATCTGCAGCTTGTGGGAATCCYGAAGCTTTTGACAGGTTCCAGACTCAGAGGCAAGAGAACACAACTCCAAAGTCCCAGCAGCAGAGCCCAGCAGGGCAGACTGACCCTTTCCAGCTGAAAGGGGCTGTGTGTGGCCATCCAGCCTGCTCTCTGTGCTGTCCCAGCCCAAAAACATGGCACACACACAGCTCCTGTCCTGCATCTGCTGTTTGCTGTTCATGGTTTTGCTGTTGCTGTGCCTGGCTCCTGGCTGTTGCTTTGTTCCCTGGAGCAGGACCTGGCTCTGCTTTCTTCCTAAAGCACCCCAGTGAGCAAATGAGCAGCTGCTGGGGACTGGAAGCACTGCAGAAGTGCCAATAAAATGAGTGTAATGAATTCTAGAATTATTTGATGAGCTGTTGACTATTCAGATTTGGTTTAGGGTCATTAAAATGTAACTTTATACTACTTTAAACACATATGAAGTACACAGACAAAGTGCTGGGGCACTGCCTGATTTTAATTCTCCCAGGCACACTGCAGTTATTCTGAGCTGAGATTTGAGCAGTGCTGTGATGAGTCTGTGGCTGAGGTTCCTCCCCAAGAGCTGCAGTTGAAGGCTCCTGAGCAAAGTGCAGCAGCTCCAAAGCCACTCTCATGCTGGAATCCTTCTGAGAACCCCTCAATGATCCAGGCCTCCTCCAATGAATTGCTCAGAAACCAAGGCTGACAGAACATTATTTGTAAGGCAGCCTAGGACAGAAAGAACCTTTTGAGTTCTCCACAAGCCTTGCTGTACCTCGAGATCACCCTGTGATACAGATCTTCTCAGGGCTCTCCTGCTTTTAACCCTGAGGCTGCTCCGTGTGATGGAAGTTGCTCTGTCCCACCCTCCATCACCTGSAACAAGGGAAGACAGAGACAAAAGCAGCTGGAATGCTGCCAGGCACTGCCCTTCAGCAGCCCCCGGGTCGGGAATGTTAAAGGGCTGGGGAATATAAAAGGGATTGTGCTCTGCATTGCCTGAGCGTGTTCAACACACACTCCTGCTTTCAGGATGGGTTTAAATTAGAGTCTGTCAGAGATTAYTCAGTATTTCATCCCTTATTATGCTTCAAGAAAAGTCAGAGCCTTCAATTCTGCTTTCAGAAAAGTCAAATTTTTACTGACCTGTGTCAGAACAATGAGGGAGGATGTGACTGTGTGTACAGGACAGGTGCCTTTACAAGTAAGGGATCTGTGGTGCACTGAAATCACTGAGCTGAAAGGACAGGGCAGCAGAGCAGGAGTTACTCCTAAATCTACTTTTGAAACACAGAATTATTTAAAAAACCTATCTCAGTTCCCTGATCCAGTCAGCAAAATGTCACTGTTTTACAGGGTACCAGAGAGGTAAACTGATATTTTTATGTATTTACTTMTTAAAGAAATAATTTTGACCATTAATTACGGAGCCAGGGTGGACACATGCCAATGTTTGTTCCCAACAGGAGGAGAGCTGTGAGCAGGAGCAAGGAATCCATCCTGTCTGACCACGACACTGTCAAGTACCAGCCAGCAGTGCAGGTGGAAGAGGACACCATGGAATTCCCCCTGGAAGACTCAGTCCTGCTGCCCATGGATCCCAACCTGGAATGCCACAGCCCCCCCCCGGATTACAACTCTGTCATGCACTACTCAGCCCCCCCAGTGTAACCAGTGCTCCCAGCACAGGCTGCACCTCAGGAGCCTGCCTGGGACACAAGGGAATTCTGCTGGGAGAATGCTTCACCTGTTTCTTCTGGCACACCTCGGATGTGATTAGAAATAATTTAAGAGCATCTCCTCTCTTCTCTTCAAAGGCCCATTGCAAGATGTGCAGTGAATTAATAACACTCTGTGTGTCAGAGTGGTGGCAGGAGCTGTAACCCTGAGCTGCAGCCACTCCTTCCCCCTGGCTGGGGCTGTTCACTGGCACTGGCACATCCACAGCTCCCTGCATTCCCATTKCATTCCATGAGGCTCAGGCCAAGCTGGTTGGGAACACAAGATTCAAGCTGCTGGCCCTGACACATCCTGCAGGGACTGGTTAGGCCAGTGCTGGGAGGGACCTGATGAAAACAGCTGCACATGAATSTTTTGGGCTTGGAGAAAAGCTGAAATTGAAACACCCTTCCTAACTTGGGATCTTACCTCCTGTAAATATTTCTGAAATACTTTGCAATCCAAGCTATTTTGGTTGCAATTTGGATTTAATAATTTCCATGCCCAGAGGATACACTCCTAAAGATGGCATGGCCCAGAGCAAGCTAGAAGTGCTCGTGTGCCTGCTCCTTTGGGCCAGCAGGGCACACACTGGGGTTAAATCTGATGCCCTGGGCTTTCCCCTTGTTCAAACAGCAGTTTGTTCCACAAACATGCAATAGGGAGCCTTGCTGGAGATGCATCTGTAATGGTTGCAAGGCAAAGTCACTGCCTTAAGTGAGAACCTTCTCAACTCAAGCAGAATTTCCCAGCTCACACACATACATGTAAGTGAATGTGCAGAAAACTCTCAATATCAGCAGAGAGCTACACAAAAACTCACACAACACCCTTGAGGCACCAGCAGGACAGCAACATTTTTATGTTTCCTTTCTGCACACAGGCTATTTACTAAAACAACACACAAAACAAAACAAAAAAATCATTTCCTTTGGATTCTGTGGCAGGTGCCCAAGGTTTGACCCTGGGGATGCTCTCCCTGTGAAGCTGCAAASCCATGTGGCACCCATTTATCTCTGCGTGTCCTGCCAAGGTAAATACTGGGATCAGMTCCAAAGCCCTTCCTGGGTTCAGGGTAATTCAAAGCTTTTGTTGCAGCAGGACTGAAAGGATCACAAATTCTCACATGTGAGACATTCACAGTGGGTTTGCCCCTGCTCTAGGGCAGGGACCAGTCCCCTGTGTGTGGCAGGGACTGTCACAAGTGTGCCCAGGTGCCCTGTGTGCCCTGTGCATCACCACAGCAGCCTCACAAATCAGCAAATAACCCTCAGCCTTTCATATGCTCTGTAACAATCTGAGTTGGCTTTAAATGGGAAAGATCTCCAGGTTGCAAGGAGAAAAMCCAGAATGAGCAAGATGTTCACTGACAGAGAGGGCTGAAACCTGCTGAGTTACAAACTCATCCATAAATGGCTCCTTGTGCAGTTTCCTCCAAGCTCTGCACAACCCTTCCCTTTTCTTCCTTGATTCGACTTCTTCAGCGGAAAAAGAATTTTTCTTCATGATTCAGACTRGAGGGGGATGAAATCCAAGCCTTGCAAAATGATGATGTTACCTTGGCAAAGACAGCTGCACACCCTCGCAGCAGCGAAGGAGCTTTTCTGCATGAGTGCTTGCAGTGGGCTGTGCTGAAGGAATCACAAACAAGCCTCAGGTATTATCAAAGGGGAAAACAAATCTTCAAACCCCACACCACGTTAATCCTTAACTGTGAACTCTCAAGCATCTGAAGGAGGGGCTCTGGGGAACTGCTCTGCTTCTTCTCCAGAGTTGTTCATTAATCACCTGCAGTCTCTCCAGAGCCCCCTGCTCACATGCACCTGCTAGTTGGGTGTGGGCTGTAGTTGCTTTATGGTCATTTTGCACTGCTTTGTATTTTAGTACCTGTGTATTAAGTAGAGCTGGTCACAGAAGAGAAGACACTACTGGGAAAGAATTCTGATGGGCCCCAGGAAGCTCATGGGATTGGTTTTGTATCAAACACTATTAGCTATCTATAACTGTGATCAAGTAATCAATCAGTTCTGGTGGAAATACATTATTGATGAGGCAAAGAAGAAGCAGGTGCAGACAGTGTGTGGAGCTCTGCTGCTGATGGCCTCAGCTGGAGATGTTTGTGACTGCACCTTGAGCTGGAGCGTGAGAAAACGGCGTTGAAAAAGCTTCACTGTGGAACTTTGAAATGTAGGAACAAAACCTGCACGTGTGCTCTGTGTTTTGAGGAAGAATGAGGAACTGCTGGGTGAAGTGAGCATGGCCTCCCCCTCTCTGAAGGATGAGCTGCAGGGGTTTCTCCAGGAGCAGAGGCACAGGAGTGCATTTGGGACTGAGAGAGCTGGGGCCCTTGTGGCTCTCAGCAAACAAACCTCAGCCTCTCTGTGCCACCTGAGAGGGTGAAACAGGGCTCAGGCTCCAGGGCTSGAGATGTTTAAACCCCTGGTTGCACTGAGAGCCCCAGAACTGGGGGCTCCTCTGCAGTGGCAGAACCGAGAACGTCCTGAGCAGATGGAAGGGACTGACTGATGTTGTATTTTTGTCCTCCTTATAGAAAATGTAACAAGCAAGAAGTATTGCCTGAAAAGTATTATTGAACATATTTTATTTACTAATATTTTGTTTGTCCTTCTCTCACCTCCCTTAATTTAATTATTCTCTTCTTCCAACGATGTATATAGTGTACCCTGTAGCAACAAATATTCATTTATATGGTAAGATTCGTAACATTTTAGTTCAAAGAGAAAGAAATACCCAGATGTAACAGAGTTAAGTATTGTACTAAACATTTCACTAATGCTTGCAGGCCAGGCTCCAGTTTACAGTGCCCCACTAGTGCCATGGGCTGGGAGTGTCTCTGCCTCTCACTTCTTCTCCACATTATTTAGTTTCAGTTAGGAAACAGGAATCTGGAGGAATTTGGCAGGTTTATCTCATTCCTGGAAGTGTCACCATGTGCAGCTCGTGTKAAAGGTGAGGGATTTCCACTGCCTGGATTTTAATTGGAGGCTGGTGGGTTGGCTGGAGGATCAGAAGGGGTAAATTGTGTCAATGATGTGATGTTTATTATTTTTTCAGACTTCTCAGGGATTCTTACTCGACTCCTTTCTGCCAGCTGCTTTCTGTAACCTGAGCTCAGTGGGATCTGCATTAACATGTACCTTTGTTTCCTTTGATGGTGCTCACTCCTMCTGGTTTTGTGCTCCTGGAAGCCCAGAGAATCAGGGCACAGGAGCCCACAGCTCTCCATGGAATTGTGTTGTCTCTTCTCCAACAATCACCTCCCACTTAGGTGTCCAAGCGCCTTCACCTGAATGTTCTTGTTCAGGCTGGTGGTTGTAACAATCTCCTGTCTCCTCTTTTCTCTAGTTTTCATCTACATTTTTCGTGTTATTTGCTCTCCCAGTCCCTTTGGATTGCTTTGCTCTGCCTTTTCCATAAGATCAGGTATAGSATCATTTCACTGCTGTTTATCCTGTGCTTGCAGAGGCTGAACTAGATAATCTAAAGTGACATTTTCACATTAAATCCTCAATATATAGCCAAGGAAAACTAGTTTATATCAGTTTGTCTGAAAGTCTTTTTGTGTCCTTCCCTGAATGGAAGAAGCTTTTTTATCTACTGATTTTTCAATWCTGGTGTCTGGAGCAAAATGAAGGCTGGTGACTGTGTGAATCTGATCTTTCCCAGAGTCCTTTCCTCAAACAATGAGGTTTCTGYAAGGTTCTCCCAAGTTATCCCCACAAGAAGGGGATTCCCAGCGAGATGTATCCCAAATATCTGCTTGGGATATCAAGGAATTCAGATAAAACTCAGAGTAATGGTGTCAAACAAACCCCCTGACTGCTGCAGGTGAACACACCTGGGGCTCCTGCAGATCTGCTGCTCTGCCTGCCATCCCACTGGCACAAACCCTCCCTCCCTCACCTGCTCGGCAAATGCCAGGGTAGCCCAGAGTATCCAGGTGTTTCTGTGCTTGGATTTGCCCCTCTGTACYCTGCAGGAATATCAGTTGCCATGTAAGCCTGCAGCTGGCCAGGCAGGTTTCTGATTTATCCCCTCACTGATGCCTCCTGTCCTGCCTCACTTTGCAGATTCCAGAGCCTATCCCAGCTCTGGGGATGGGAGCTGGGCTCCAGGATCCCTAAATCCCACCAGCACCAAGGRGACACACCAGGAACTGTTTGCAAGCAAACAGCTACAGAGCAAGATAGGCATTATCAGGTTTCCCTGAACACAGGACTTGCTCAGGATCAGTATCATACTCACAGATCAGCTAGAGGTTTTTTCTTATCATACAGTGAACAAATAATACAAAAGGCAGCAATAATTCTTTTTTCTCCTTGAAAATGTAGTGGCCAAATGCTGGGATCCATTTTCCTGGGTTTTTACTACACCACAAAAGAACAGAAAGAGTTTTTCCAAAGTCATGGCACCAGCACCATCTTACACAAGTGAAATTCAGGGAGGGGTTTGGGATTTGGCCCTCCCAGGAGTCAGGCAGTGTCCAGGGGACTGTGGAGGTGTTGRGCCCAAGCACTGGGTGGTTTGTTTGACATTGTTATTTCCATTTTTGTGAACACAGAATGGAAAATTTGCTGGGTCAGTTGGGACCACAGGGGTTACAGGGAGAGCAGTGTGGGATGCACTGAGCAGTGTCCTGTTCTCCTGGTAGCACTCAACTCATTTTTCCTGAGACCTTGAGTTGTCAAAGCAGCCACTGRAAACTGGGAAAATGCAGTAACTTGGGACCTACAGAAATAAACTAAGGAAAACTGGGAAAAGCCAGGAACTTGGGACTTCCAGAAATAAACCAAGTGCCATGTTCAAACCACCAAGGAATGTTTGTCTGCCCTGTTCCTGTCTGAAGAATGTATGCACTGAAAGCATGTAGTCAAAAATTGTACTGTATCTATTAACCAAAAAATAAAAAGATTCTATATTTATACAGCCCAGGGCTCCTTTGTGTCATCTCTTGGTTTGAAAAGTGTTGTCCTTGCARCAGAAGAAAAATAAATAATGCAATAGTTTTGGGAGATTTTTGCAAAGCATACATCTCATCCAAATTTCTACAGGGGGTTCCAAAGTTAGGACAGAGGCTGCCACACTGCTCAGAGGGAACTGCCCACTGCATTTGCTTAAAAGATTCACAGAGCTCTGAAAAAAAATGGATAATTTGTTGGAGAAATGCACCAAACCAGCTGCTGCCCATGGAACACAGACATTGTGTCTGGTTACTCCTAAAATATGTCAATAAATGGGGCTGAGAGAAAAGMGAGAATCCCAATTTTGCCTTCTAAGGACAGCCCATGGTCACCAAAGCGTGTCAGTACAGAAGGCTGTGAGGATGATCTGCAGAACATGAGGGCATCTGGGCCTTGTTCAGCCTCAAAATTCCAGAGGTTGTCTTGGATTTGGCWTGCCATAATATCCTAGAAAGAACACCATGAAGTAAATACTTCCCAATACATTACTGAATTCTTTTTTAAATAAACTCAGCACTGTTGAAGTACAGAATATTCCATGCTCTCCAATTGTAGTGAAGGTTTMACATTCAGAATGCCAAGGGAAAAAATCTCCCAGCTCCATCCAAATGCAAAAGACCTGYTGCCATTTTCCTCACCAGCTGGCTGGTTTTTCTGGAATACCATTCCCATTCCTCTTTGCACTTTGGTGGCACAGTGAGTAACTACCAGCAGAAAAAAAACGAGATTTTTTTTTTTTAACATAGTGACAAATACTAGTTTCTACTCATAGCTTAAAATAAATAGTGGTATTAGGAACCAAAAAAAAAAAAAAAAAAGAGAAGTGTGTTAGAGTTTCAGAGCCATTCTTCCATTAGCAGCCTTGAAAGTTATCAGGCTGTGTATTTTGCCAGTCACATTAAAAACTATGAAGCACTCAAGTCACTTCAAACATTTTAGTTTCTCTTCATTCCCTGTTCCAAACAGTCCTAGAAATAAGTGTCTAAATTATACATGTCATTTGAAATGCAGCAATCTCCTTTCATCCCCATAATGAGCAGGAACATTCTTCTCTGTAAACGGGAGGATGTTTGAGTTCCTTACATAAGGCGTGAGTCAGGCGAGCTCYGCGCTCGGGAGCCGCCTKCCCRCMAAMCCMMSGRRSMAARGGGGGRAGCAAAACACACAGCACTCACTCTGATCTGCTGTGAGCACTCMGTGTGAATTATTAATCACACCCAGCCCCAGTTACACTTGTGGGGGGGACCTTGCTACAGCAAGGGTTKGGAAGGAATTTGGGGGGAAAGGACAACGTTGGGGATGCAGAAATGGAAGCGTTGCTCAGCCAGGGGATGTAACTTCTTCATCCCTTGCTTTTGCTGGATGGGATGGAAAAGATTTTTGTTTTTACAGCAGCAGCACATAGAGAGGCCAGGTCAGAAAATCTCAGCCTAAAGTACTGAAGCTTGGTGGCTTTGGGTGATAAGAATCCCAGGAGAAAATAGGGACTAGCAAGAGAAAGATTTAGGATTAAGATACACAGATTTGGTGGTGGTGGCATTAGAAAGCTGAGAAGAGAATCCAGCTGATTTCCAGTCAGGCCCTTTTTCCTTCCTCCCATAATCAGACTTAACKTGAGAGGGTTTATAAAGTGCAAAGGTTTAGAAGGAGTTGGAAATGCTGTTCATTTTCAGTGCTTTGGACACACAGGCTGTGAGCAGGAGCTGATGATGTTGTGTCAGAACCTTCCAGCATCCCACAGCTTCCAGAGGCTCCCAGCACACATTCCATGGCCAGTTCATGGGGGCACACAGAATGTCCCCTGCACTGATGAGCTGCCTCTGTGTGGAGAGAGGAAGAAGCCCTGCAAGGACCATAAAAYATGACATTCTTTTGTCAGCACAGTCAGTGATGAGTGGAAGTTGTTCCTACAGCCTCATGAGAGGAGAAACTGCTCTGTCTAAACTCCTCCAGGGGCTCAGGAACCAGAACTGAATCCCAGGAAATCTGAGACCTCTGTGTTCCTCTCCTCTCTGCAGGCAGTGAGGACTTTACTCCACATCTGCACCAACCACAAGGGCAGAGTAACGTGGCTTCCAAATACTCCTGGTCCAGATTTCCTCAAGGAACCTTTCAGAGAGGGCTGTGGCTCCCAGGAAGTAACAGGACTGAAGCTGCCATAATAAATGTCAGGATAATGAAATAAATTAGATCCTCCCATATTCTTCTTGTGAGTTTGTCCCTCATGATGCTTACCCTGAGTGTGTGATCCACCCAGAATGCCTGGGGCTGATTCCAGCCTCTTCTTCACTGAGCAGAAATAACACCCAGTAAAGAAGAAATATTTCCTTTGAGCTTTAACCTGTTCACCTTCTGGAGCCAGAGATTTTTCCTCAGAGTGTGAGCTGGCCACAGAGGAGATCAGGAGATGGAGTTATCCTGTCAGACATTCCCAGGCTTGTGAGCACACAGAAGAAGTTCTGGTTGAAATGAGAAGCTACAGCRCTCTGTGAAAAATGAGCAATGCTTGTAAGCCCAGAGCAGGAGAGGGTAGGAATAGATGTCCACAGGGTGCTCTTGTCTAAATCCATGGTGAGGATGCTGCAGGATGAAGCCCATCCCTTGCATACTTACAGAGCAAACTGCAGCTGCACAGGTGGTTTAGGCAGTTTGGTGATTTCACTCAGAGGGATCTGACAARGGCAAAAAATACTCTTTCAAATATTAAGAGTGACACCAGGAACCTTATGACATTCACTGAGGACMAATCCTGCACTTGAAAAGGACTAAACCCTCTCTGTGACACATTTTGGGGCTGACTGACCCTGCTCTGTGCAGGAGGGTCGAGTTTGGAYGTCTCTTCCAGCCTGAATATTCCAACAGCCAAGTCTGAGTCACCGTTCCATCCTAGCAGGCAGTAAATCACCAGGATAACCCCCAAGCCACACAGGCCTGGCCTTTCCAAACAGTGGRGATGGGGTTGGTGACTCACCTGGAGCCTCAGCAGAGCTCTGGGAATCCTGGAAAGTGCAGTCTGCTAAATAATTAATGACTTCTTTGTCTGCATCCAAACAAAAYCTGTGGCAACACTGATCTCACATAGCAAAGTGAAACACAACAAATGACATTCTCCTTGTGCAGCCTAAGTTGGCTTTTCTAAGAAAACTCCCAGGCAATTTTATCTCACAACTTCAGGGATACTCTTGTGTCTTTTGCYTTTTCCTCCTGCTCCTCTGCTTCACTTGCCAGTTGACAAACAGCACTCAGTGTTCTCCCATGACAGAACTGATGCATTTATCACACATAAACAGTGATATTAGACATTAGCTACTCATGTCCACTCTATTAATTGTGAACTGTCATCTCTTTCAGGGAAAAGATTCATAATGCCATGGAAAGTCAAGTCCCCACAATCAAATCAAATTACTGAAGTCATTATAGAAGGTTTTTAAAATCCCAAGTCTTCTCCTTTGCAGATGAAGCAGGAATTTTTCTCTCTGATGTCATGTGGGGGAAAGAGGCCCAAGCAGCTGTCAATAGCACACTGATCCTTGTCTGAGTCAGACATGATGAGTGTTTCTCCTTTTACCACGATTTTTTCTGCTCATACTTGTTACAGTGAAAACTTTGTAATTTCTTGCTTTCCCCTCTTGTTTTTCTTTCTTCCCCTGTAAGGTTGTTAAAGAAAAATTCAAGCCTGACAGCAGGCAGGATCAAAGAGACCAGGAGCATAATGAAGTCCTTGTTTACCCACTGAAGAAAACTCATCCCTGAAACTCCCACATGTAGGGCTGTGCCTCCTGCCCYTCCAGGAGGAGCAATATTAGCAGGACTTTTTAAAGCTAGGACTGCACACTCAGTGGATCCTCAGGGCCAACAGAACAAACCTGGCATCTCTGGCCACTCATCTTGGAGCAGCAGTTGTTATTTTTAAACTGGACCATTGTCACAGTGAATTCCTCAAAATCCCAAAGGTTAAGTTGTTTTTCATAAGTATGCATTAAAAAAAAACCAAACCAAAACAACAGGAAAAAAAATAAAACCAACAACCAACCAAGAACTTTATTATTTTCTGTGAGAGTTTTGACCTTTTATTCATGTATATTTTTCAGAGCCAGCCCTGCACTGTTTATGCCCYGAGCTAGAATGTCACAAGCTGTCTTAGCAGGGAGCACAACCACACAGACAAGTGGGGTRAGGCAAGGAGAGCAGGTGGGAAGGGGTGAGGAGCAGCAATGTAGGGGATCAAGGGAATGGGTTCCTTAACCTGGGATGGACAGGATTGCATTTCTCTCTCTCCCCAAAGCCTCTGGAACAAGCACCCACCCCGCTCCTGACACCACGTCAAGATGAAAGTGCAACATGACTTTCCAGCTCCGTGAAGGACAGGAGGGTGGAGGGGAGCCAAACCCTCATCTCCCCAAGCACTGAAAGAGCTGGATCCAAATCTGCCCATCACAAGTGACTCCTTGCCTGGGTGATGGATTGTTTCTGGATCCAAGCTGCTCTGGAGGTTACAGCAGCAATTCCTCCTGCTGTCAGGATGAGTCATGGCCAGCTCAGACACTGACACCTATTGACTCAGCATCCCTCCTCTGCTGAATGAGATTTTCCTCTGTGCTGATGAAACACTCTTTGGCCTTGATGTTAATCTCTGAATCTGTGAGATCCCAGATTCCTTCAGGATGCTGTAATAAATGGAAAGTGCCAACAGATTGCA